>OLKM01001772.1:0-17500 GCA_900291075.1 Melanogrammus aeglefinus | reverse complement strand
GTCGGCCCCGAGTAGAACACCGCGTTCAGTCGTCTCCCGTCGGAGCCCGGTCTCTGTCCCTCCAACACCGCGGGCGAGGGAGACTGATGAGGGGCTGGGGAGCGGAGATAAGGCCGCAGACGTCTTGTTCGGATCCCTATATAGCGCCTCTGCACTACCCTACAGTGCCTTTAGAAAGTTGTGTGCAGTGTAGCTCTCGAACGCTTTGGTATTTGCTCCAGTGTGGATTGTACGCTTTGATTGTTCTCAGCCTCGCCTGAAAGTCACATTGGATAAAAGCGTCCAATCTGACTGCAGCGACTGTCTGCCTTCTCCTCTCCGAAACCGTCTCTCTGCATGGTGCATGTGATTGATCAAGCTCTACTGGGGCTAGCATAGTATCAACACCGCCATGTTTAGGGGTTTGTTTCACACTGGGAAGTGTTGACAAACTTATGGTGTCGCAACACGCTTTGGATAAACGCGTCGACCGAATGGCACGTTTTATTGATTTATCCATCGCCGTGCCCAGCTGCACCACAAATATTATTACGGGCGCAGTGGCCGTTATGACCGGGCCGGTTCTCAAACATCCGACAGCCTGGCCTGTGGTACTGCTGCCTGCAGCTGTCTGAGCTGGAGGCTCCGTTGATTCTACGATTCTTCGGGTCCATGACAAAGCTCCAGCGAACTGTTCTGTCGTTCTTATGACAGGTGTGGTAAAAAAACCAAGGACAGACAGACATACGTACAGAGATTATACTCTGTATAAAAAACAAATATGACTACTTTGAGAAGTGTGTTCCGGGACTGCGCGGAGCAAGCAGGGCTGCGTATGAATTGTGATGACAGGCCTGACTTTCTCGTCACCGAGGCGGGCGTCCGCCATTGTCCTTCACTGTCCGCTACCTCCCGCGACGTGATTGGTTACTCAGAGGCTTGTCACCAGCCGTCTTCGTCATCGGCACGCTCGTGCGGGATCAGACGGGTGGGATGGGGGGGACAGTCGGAGCTCTGTGACCCAGCCGTGCACCCGGCTCCCCTCAGACTCCCCCCCCCCCCCCCGCCCCCGGTCCAGGACTGCGTCCCCACGTCCCCTCGTCCCGACACACACTGCAAATCAGGAGGTCCTTCTGAAAAAACAAAGGAATAATTAGAATAATTTGGCTGATGCATTCGTGTTACGCCCAATTATTTTATTCCAACAATGCGTAGAATTGTTTGTGTGTGTTCTGCAGAGAGATATACATTTCTATGTTTTTGAATGTGGTGTCGGTTAGGTTGGTGCTGTTCGAAAGTTTTATTAACTCAAGAAAACGTAATTATTTTTACTATTTTGTTTTTTCATTGTGTTTTGTCATTGTTTATTATTTTTCACCCCGATAATGTGTAGTCTTTGTGGTTATATTCTGCTGAGATAAATATATATTCCTGTACTTTAGAATGTTGTTGTCTGTTAAGCTGGTGGTGTTTGATAATTGTGAGTGATGTAACCACGCTAACTCGCATTCAGACACACACACACACACAGCGCCAAATCAGAAATTGCGCATGCAGTTTTTTCTGCCCATTAACAGTCATCACACACACGTGCACATAACTCAAGTAGGCCGACCTCCGTCCAGTCCGTCCCAAAGTCATAACAATTTCCGATATTTTAAATCAAACGAGATACACGGAAAACGACAAAGATATACAAACACACACGCAACACCCTGTGTGAGCAGACCTCCTCCTAGCCAGTATGTAGCCGGTAAACCATTAAACAACAACCCTTTCGCCCGTTTGTTGTTTTACCCTCACCGACGCATCACCGCTGACCTTCAGCCATTGTTTACCGGAGTGCATCTCTCCGTGTTTTCCGTCCACTCTGCAGTCCCGCCCCCCCCCCCCCCCCCCCCCCGATGTATCGGCTCGGTTGTACGTCAGCGTGGGGCCGTATACCCCCTTAAATTACGAGCTGCTTACCAGCCGGCCATAAGCCGCTCGCTGAATGTCCCCGCTCCCTGTCGGGGGATGTGTGTGTGTGTGGGGGGGGGGGGTTCTGGGGTGTGCGGCGCTGACCGCTGCGTGATTCACTCGGTGGCGCGGGGATGTGATGGTGGTGGGGGGGGGCGGGGAGGGGGGCGGGGAGGGAGGGTGGTCTCCCACCATGCGAGACAGATTTAGCCATAAATCTGCGGGATTAATACACAGCCTCCCAAGGCCTGCCGTGGTGGCTGTTGTTGAAACACAGGAGTCACTTAGGGCCGGACGCGCCGCACTATTTATCTCCCTGCTCACATCCTATCATGGTTATTAATGTCAGCGGCACGCCGACGCTCACGCGCCCACGGAGGCAGCGGCAGGGGGAAATGTACCGTGAGAAGCCGAGGGTAAACGGGCGGGAGAAGGAAGGAATATATTCGGTGTGTTTGAGTTGGAGCTTTGCACAAGAGGATTCCCTCTTTTTTTTGCTAAATAGCTCGGTCTGATTTGTTCGAAAGTGGTTCTTACTTAACTTCACAGACCTCCTGTGGCGATGTCACAAGTGAATCTCAACGGTTTCCCTCCAGAGGGTGCAGATAGGCAGACGTTTCATTAATTCGAGAAAACGTGATTATTTTTACTATTTTGGTTTATCATTGTTCCAGCCACAGACGTGATTATTTCCCCTAATACATCCCCCTCCCTGCCTCGCTTTATAATTGGCCTACCTCGGAAAGCAGTGGTTTCCCCGTCGACTGGTGATGCTTCCTTCAGGCCAACTGTGAGATATGTGTCCTTATGTTTCCTCGTGCTCCGATGAGATAGGCCCCTGATCTCGCATCAACACCTGTGTGTGTGTGTGTGTGTGTGTGTGCGTGCGTGCGTGCGTGCGTGCGTGCGTGCGTGCGTGCGTGCGTGCGTGCGTGCGTGCGTGCGTGCGTGCGTGCGTGCGTGCTGTGTGCGTGCGTGCGTGCGTGCGTGCGTGCGTGCGTGCGTGCGTGTGCGTGCGTGCGTGCGTGCGTGCGTGCGTGCGTGCGTGCGTGCGTGCGTGCGTGTGGAAACAGACTCCGGGGCCACTAGCTACTGGTCTGGCTGCTCAGGTCGCTGTAATGCCACGCTTGATTGGTGGGCAGTTAGATATTAACGGCGAACACAGGCCCCCGCAGCGCGGATGCCGTCCATAAGAGGATCTCTACCTATTAAGCCCCCCCATACGGGGGCGAAGTGAAATGGTACGACTGCTGAGTGGCTTCCTGGTGTCGCCGCTTGGCTCCAGTCTCTTAAGATATTGTTGCTATATACATATTGTGCTTTTCTAACCTGCCAGCTTTACAATATTGCATTCATCAATATTCACACATTCATGCACACATTCACACACTGACGCTGGTGTCACCAACGCAAGGCGACAGCCAGCTGGTCAGGAGCAGTTAGGGTGAGGTGTGTTTCTCAGAGACACTTTGACATTCGGCTAGGAGGAGCCGGGGATCGAACCAGCAACCTTCCCATTAACAGCCAACACGCTCTACCTCCTAAGCCACATGCCACCTGTTGTGTTGTTTTTGGTTCCGTTGCTTTTGGTGTTCAAATGGAGCTTAATGTGGTATTGTGAGAGGATCATGGGAGCTCTACAGCTTGCCCCCCGTTGACTGGAGGTTTTGGGAAGGTTAAACAAGTGACTGGACGGTAGGGCAGAAGTTCTGTTGCTTCAACAGAATACCCTGTCCTAATCTAATGTGTTACATGTTATTGTCTATTTTATTGCATGGTCTTTAGTTATATACCGCACTTTATACACCGCACAATACTTTGTAACAAATTGTTTGATTTATTAACGTAAATCTGCCCTTTAGAAAACACTATCATGCTCTATCATCACAGTGTTTCCAGAATTGTAGGCTATACAATTATGCTTTCATGCGCACGTGATGCTTTTGTTGGAGAGGGAGATGCATTTCGCCATTACAGCGCACAGTGAGTAATATAGCTCTTTAGCACAGACTATTGAACTCAGAGTAAGCACTGCCTTCGTGGTGTGAAGCTAGAGCACTTAGACGTAGCCTACTGTAGATAAAAGTCAATCGTTCAACATAATCACAAGCTTTCTATTGTGTTGTGCTCCTCTCTGCTGGTCCTACACAAACGCATTCGCTATCCAAGTACTTCAGTTACTATTCAGTTACTATTCAGTTTCTTTTTAGTCACTATTTACTTGCTATTTAGTTAGTATTCCGTTACTATTTTGTTTATATTCAGTTACTATTTTGTTTATATTCAGTTGCTATTTAGTTACTATTCAGTTACTATTTATTTAGTACTCAGTTGATATTCAGTTATCATTCAGAATGTTTTTGGTTATTAATCAGTTGCTATTTAGTTATTTTTCAGTTCCTATTTAGTTATTGTTCAGTCCATTTTTGGTTATTATTCCGTTGCTATTTAGTTAATAGGCAGTTACTATTTAGTTACTATTTAGTTATTATTCAGTTGATATTTAGTTATGATTCAGTTGCTATTTAGTTATTATTCCGTTCGTTTTTAGTTATAATTCAGTTATTATTTAGTTATTATTCAGTTGCTATTTAGATGGTGTTTTGCGAGGAGATATGCTGCAGTGCTCATAGTAAACCAAACACACTTACACACTCATTCATATTCGCACTCTCACTCTGTAACACGCACCAACGCACAAACATAACAACGTGCCACAAACCAGCCGGCGATGTTGTGGTTCTGAGTCTGGTTTTACTCTCGTATCTCCTCAAATATATTTTCTCCAGCCAAGTACCGCTTTGGGCAGCCCAATAATTCTGGAGATGGAAAAACAATGAGAATAAATAATGGATGTGCGTTTGTGTTGGTGTTTACATTAACTTTAAAGAGGTGGGGAGCAAATACTCACAGTTTAATGAAAAGATCGGCTTGTGCTTCACCTATGATTTGTTGTCATCTATTAGATGACTTTACCAAACGTTTACGAAAGCATTCAGATCCAATTATTATGCTGAGTTGGTATTCAGAACAAAATAGATTCAAGTGGAACTACGTCACATGGATCACAACCAATATCAAAACAACAAAAAATACAAAATGGCCAACATTTTTCCTCCCACCCTCCCACACTCCTGCCCTCCCGCCTTGCCCGTGGGCTACCAGGACCCCTGTCTACGGACCCTGTTCTGGATGCTGAGGCAGCCCACCTCACGCCCGCCTTGTCTCTCTTCATGTGCATCTCTGACGTGAGTGATGGACAGTCTGGACGGGCCGGGGCTCCGGTGTGTTGATGCTGCCGCTGCTGACACACGTGAAAGAACTCTTTTGTCAGTTGGGAGGCGCCGCCGTCATTTGAGCGGGCTGGCTGCCTCGGAGTCATCGGCGCGCTCGCCAAGACGAGTCATCAAGTATTCATCAGGGCCGGGTGTGTATCACAGCCGGCCACCCTCGGCCTGCTGTCCGGCGGCGGGTTGCTTGGCCACCGAGCGTGACCCTGCCTCGCCTCGCCTCTGGCTTTGTTGGCCTCTGCCAGGCTCCAACGATGTGTTACGCTGTGTCGAATTAACCTGTAGAGGTGCACAATGTAGGCTATGCACCGGCACGCACACACGCGCGCATGCGTACACGTAAACGCATGTGCGCGCGCTCTAACACAAAAACTGATACACAAACACACACAAACTGATACACACACACATAGACGCACACATAGACACACACACACACAGTCACAAACACACACCTGAGACCCAGATCCTGTTCACTTTCTCCTCACACTGGGTCTGTGAGCAGGATGAAAAACGACCGGCTATAATTCACATCATATCTCAAATGGAGGTCCTGACACCACATGTCCCCCTGAATCAGCCCCTGGATGTACTGGAGGCCCCCACATGTCAACCATTTAATAAACAGAGACTCCCCCCTGATGCACTCCCCCACACACACCCGGCCCGGGCCCGTCCGCCTGCTCCGGCCCTGGGCGGGGTCGCTGTCCCAGGCTGCCACACACGCCTCCTATTGATCCCCAGGGATTGATGCTCTAGGGATTGATGCCCGGGGTGGAGTGATTTATCCCCCCTGCTGGCCTCCCTAAAACACAGCACAGCTAAATAAAACACAGGGAACGTCGTGAAGGGGGACGCCACGTCGCATGCCCCTCTTCCTCCTCTTCCTCCTCTTCCTCCTCTTCCTCCTCTTCCTCCTCGTACCTCTATTCCTTTTCTTCCTCCTGGTCCTCCTCTTCCTCATCTTCATCCTTCTCTTTCTCCTCTTCCTCCTCGTCCTTCCCTTCCTCCTTTTCCCCCCGGCCCGCCGCTTCCTCCTCCTCTTCCTCCGCTTCCTCCTTCCCCCTCTTTCCTCTTCCTCCTCTTCCTCCTCCTTTTTGCCTCCTCTTCCCCCTCTTTCTCCTCTTCCTCCTCTTCCTCCTCCTTTTTGCCTCCTCTTCCTCCTCTTGCTCCTCCTCCTCCTCCTCCTGGCCCGCCTCTCCTCCTGGTCCACAGCGGGCCGTCAGAGCTGCGTCATGTGTCCACACTACTCCTTCCCACGGTACACATACTAAACAAGCCCAAAAACCCCTGATGCCTATTTTAGGGAGCTGCACATGCCCAGTGGATGCCAAGAGAAGCTTCCATCAGGTCGAGTCTGCTCTGCCCGTTTCTGCAACCAGTCTGAATGCCTCAGCGGGCTTACGATCATTTTATTGTCATTCATGAAACTCTTTCTCCGGTGTGGGTTCTCTTACGGTTTTTTCCTTCTCCTCTCTCCAAGGTTTTTGTATTAACCACAGCGCGATCCCCTCCTGGAGGGAAGCTGTTTATAGGCCAGGGCCACCTGTGAAGGAGCTGGCCTCAATGTGTTTATCTGCCCACCTTTGTGGAGCCCTGCGTTTTTTTTCCGGGTCACCCTGTCTGGAAAACATGGAGTGAGAGACGCAGATAGATATAGGCTGGGGAAGGGGGGAGGGAGCGAAGGGGGGAGAGAGAGAGAGAGAGAGAGAGAGAGAGAGAGAGAGAGAGAGAGAGAGAGAGAGAGAGAGAGAGAGAGAGAGAGAGAGAGAGAGAGAGAGAGAAGAGAGAGAGAGAGAAGAGAGAGAGAGAGAAGAGAGAGAGAGAGAGAGAGAGAGAGAGAGAGAGAGAGAGAGAGAGAGAGAAATTGGTTTTCCCAGTTCATCGCTCTTGTCAGATGAGCGGGGGGGTTTTGTGGCATCGAAGAGAAGGGGAGGGGAGGTGTTAATGTGCACTGTATCATGCATAACAGTAATACTGGCATCACTTGCCGCTAAATAGTGTCATTTGTCAGGGGAAAAGGCTGTGTGCCACACTGTTATAGATAAGCACCAGGAGACTGCCTTCACACACACACACACACACACACACACACACACACACACACACACACACACACACACACACACACACACACACACACACACAATACACACACACAAGCACACACGCACACACACGACACACACACACACACACACACACACACACACACACACACACACACACACACACACACACACACACACACACACACACACACACACACACACACACACACACACACACACACACACACACACACACACACACACAGTGTGTCACATTCCGTCACGCACATGCTAGCGCACTCCAACTCTCCTTCTCCTCATTACGCACAGCCCTCATAGATTTATCAAACAGCCCTCGGTATGTGCATGTATATCCTGGCCCAGGCCTGGGGGGAGAAGCAGGTGAAGTCCTCCGAGAGCAACTGTGTGTTCCAGCGTGTACCGTGGAGTTAATCTCCTCCGCTCTGCGGAGTGCGCCGCACTATCAAACGGCCATTTGTTATTCTTCACGTGAACACATGTCTCGCCACATGAAGCGGGCCATTCTTCCTCAGCACAGCTCTGGCAGGAAACCAAGAAAAAAAAAACACAATTATTGATGACCGTGTGGTAAAATCCTTAATTTGAAGCGTCTTCCACCGAAGTATAACTCATATCAAAGCAGTTGATTTGCATAAATCTCATTAGCTGCAATGAGAGGGGTTCATAAATCGTTACATTAATTAGTCATTTTGCCACCTTTCATGGTAAAATGAAGTGTATTAATAAGCGAGGGGGCCGGGTGAGTGTGGAGGCTAATTGGTCGTTGTGTTAAGCAGTTCTGGCCATCCTTGACAGGGGGATAGCGTTTGACTTCACCTCTGTTGTCTGAGGTAGGGAGCTGTGTGTGTGTGTGTGTGTGTGTGTGTGTGTGTGTGTGTGTGTGTGTGTGTGTGTGTGTGTGTGTGTGTGTGTGTGTGTGTTGTGTGTGTGTGTGTGTGTGTGTGTGTGTGTGTGTGTGTGTGTGTGTGTGTGTCTGTGAGTGTGTGTGTGTGTGTGTGTGTTCTTTTCTTTTATTAAACCTTCATTTAACCAGGTTAAAGTCTTATTGAGATTTGAAATCTCTTTTTCAAGAGAGACCTGGCCAAGAAGGTAGCGTAAAACAAACAAATACATTTAGTTTCGCACGAAAAAAAACCAACAACTTATAAAATGTTTAAAGACAGGTGTGTTTACCTGTGAGGGTGTGTGTTATATACAGTATGTTTGTGTGTGTGTGTGTGGCGCGGGGTTGTGTAGGCGTTTGTGTTTGTGTGTGTGTGCTTGTGCCATAGGAGTGCTCAAGTACTCTTCAGTCAGTGTCAAATGGGATAAGACCTGTATCTGCACTGCAGTGTGTATAAAAGATCAACACAACCGTTGTGTGTATTGTCAACACACTCAGTATCAGTTCATCCATTGTACTGACCTGGACCTGGTCCTAATCACCTCTAGTCAGTGGCAGGACCCAGCCAGCCCGGGCACCCTCTCTGGGACGCCAGTAGCCCCTGGGTCACAGAACTGAATGGCCATCTCCTTAGCCCCACCCTCCCGCTCTGACACATGTGTCCAGCATGGTAGATTAGCCATCCTGCCGCTGCTCCACCCCTGGGTTTGATTAGCCAGCCTGTCTGCGATCCTTGTCTGTGATGAATGAAGCCTGTGAACCGATACAGCTCCAATTAAAGCACTCGGCCTCCCCGACCCTGTGTGTGTGTGTGTGTGTGTGTGTGTGTGTGTGTGTGTGTGTGTGTGTGTGTGTGTGTGTGTGTGTGTGTGTGTGTGTGTGTGTGTGTGTGTGTGTGTGTGTGTGTGTGTGTGTGTGTGTGTGTGGTGTGCGGGGTGAGAGGGTGTGTGTGTGTGTGTGCGGGTGAGAGGGTGTGTGTTGTGTGTGTGTGTGCGTGCGGGTGAGAGGGTGTGTGTGTGGTGTGTGTGTGTGTGTGTGTGTGTGTGTGTGGTGTGTGTGTGTGTGTGTGTGTGTGTGTGTGAGCATGTGTGTGTGTTCCTCTATGTGCGTCAGCATGCGCGTGTGTGTGTGTGTGTCTACATGGCATATATATATTTGATTGAACTCATTACTTACTATATGTATAACCCTTTTTGTTCTTTGGCCATTACTTTGTGCCCCAGGTTTTGAGCCACTGTGCTTTCTCTGCATAATTGAAAGTGCATGAATGCATCGCGTCGGTAACTACAGTATTTCCACCTTATTCTCTTTATTTGGAACCATATTTTCTGTTTGCCTGTCTCCCTTTTGTATACAGTAATTGGGCTATCCATACACACTAATACAAAGAAAACCTCCTGTGGAGATATTGTGGATTTGCTGGGAAATAAGAGTAATTGTACCTGGGATGGGAATTATTTTCGATAATCTATTATTTATTCTTTATTTTGCATTATGTTCCACCTGCTGATACCGTGTTAAACCCCTTCTGCACACATTACCCTCCCACAGCGTTTCAGAAGACAAACACCAACCACTGTAATCACTATCAGTGATACAAAGTGATGGAGATGTACTACCTCTGTTCAATTAGTTTACCTGAACATCAAAGACCTGCAACATTTTGCTTTGGTTTCTCTCTTTAACCACGCTATGCTCTGGACTAGGATCATGTGTCCTTGGCCCCATCATGTGACCTTGGCCCCATCATGTGACCTTGGCCCCATCATGTGACCTTGGCCCCATCATGTGACCGGTCCCAATGTAACCCTGTGACCCTGTGTGTGTGTTCCAGGTTCCTCGGTCACCCAGCTAAGGGCCGACGACCCTGAAGGTGAGCCCCTCATCTACGGGGTGGTGGGCGAGGAGGCCATGAGGTACTTTGCCGTTGACAGAGAGACGGGCGTGGTCTGGCTGAAACAGACCCTGGACCGCGAGGTGAGAACACACACACACACACACACACGTGTTCACACGCACACACATCATGCTATGAGATGATCAATCTTTTAGAAGGATGCACGCACACATACACACACATAAACATAAGTTAAGACTACATTCACGCAGAACTCAAACTGAAACACAAATCCGCGCTTTGAAACACATACAAACACACACACACACACACACATATATACACACACAGACACACACACAAAAAAATACACAGACACACATAAACAAACGTGAATAAATAACACAAAAAATCACGTACACAATTTGAAACATACGCACACACACAAGTATCCATTCGGGATACATGTATAAATGGTATTGAAAGTACAGCCGCCGTGAATTTGCACTACGGTATGGACTTTGACGTTACTGTGAGACCGGTGTGACCGGTATCATGCTTTATAAATTAAGTAACACGTTAATACAGTAACATAACTACTTTTTCATGTAAAAACTAAAGCTACGCGCAACTACTGAAAATATGGTAACGAAACATATTGTTCCTTTTTCAATTCGGCCCAACATTTCTTTACCCAGGGATAGATTTCACAGCCATCTCAGGCAGCATGCTATTGCGCCAGCACTCAGGCGCACTTGCTGTGTGCCTGCGTGCTTGCGCAATAGTTCCTTCATGAGCTCTCATTCCACACCGTACAAGACAAACGCTGGTAGACTGAAGCTGTCTCTGCATCTCAGACATAGCTTCCGTCGGTGGAACAAGATAACAAATGCCGTGTAAGGGCATGATTCCCTTTCAAAATGTCGATAGAAAGGGCTTTAAAGAGATGGTCAAAAAACTCGATCCCAGGTATTACCTGCCCCCACACACTTCAGCCAAATTGAGATGCCAAAATCATACGGTAAGGTGGAACAAGCGGTGAAAGAAATACTATAATACCATACTATTAAACATTTGTGTTTTCAGGGATGGAAGTATCTTGAGAAAAGATTTTGCATTTGCTATGCAGTTTTGCTGCCTAACCAGTATTTTACCCATTCAGAAGCATTGATATCGAAATTAGAAGATAAGATTAACAACGTGATATAATACCGTTAACATCTATGCCTCAAATCATACATTGATATACATTTACGTCCATACCTTACAGCCCTACTGCACACATTCAAACACACACAGACAAACACACACACTCTGGAACATACAAACCCGTCAGTCAATTAGCAAAGCGCTGCATGCTGCAAGAAACCTAGGGGACAATTTTAAAAATGGAGGATGGAAAGTCAATTATGGAATGATGAAAGAGGGGACGAAAGGGTGAGAAGAGATCCAATATTCCCTGGTCAAAGACAGGGAGAATTACACGAGAAAGGCTTTTGAGTTCAGAGTGCTGTCGCTCTATTTTGCGTCTGCGTGTTGTTTTATGATATATACATAAGGCCTATACTGAAGTCTCTCTCTCTCCGTCTCTCTCTCTCTCTCTCTCTCTCTCTCTCTCTCTCTCTCTCTCTCTCTCTCTCTCTCTCTGTCTCTCTCTCTCTCTCTCTCTCTCTCTCTCTCTCTCTCTCTCTCTCTCTCTCTCTCTCTCTCTGTCTCTGTCTCTGTCTCTGTCTCTCTCTCTCACTCTTTGTCTCTGTCTCTCTCTCTCTGTCTCTCTCTCTCTCCGTCTCTGTCTGTCTCTCTCTCTGTCTCTGTCTCTGTGCTCTGTCTCTATCTTCTCTCTCGTCTCTCTCTCTCTCTCTCTCTCTCTCTCTTGCGTCTCTGTCTGTCTCTTCTCTGTCTCTCTATCTTCTCTCTTCTCTCTCTCTCTCTCTCTCTCTCTCTCTGCTCTTCTCTCTCTCTCTCTCTCTCTCTCTCCTCTCTTTCTGTCTCTCTCTCTCTGTCTCTCTCTGTCTCACTCTCTCTATCTGTCTCTGTCTGTCTCTCTCTCTCTCTGTCTCTCTCTGTCTCACTCTCTATTTGTCTCTGTCTCTCTCTCTCTGTCTCTCTCTCTCTCCGTCTCTGTCTGTCTCTCTCTCTGTCTCTGTCTCTGTCTCTGTCTCTCTCTCTCTCTCTCTCTCTCTCTCTCTCTCTCTCTCTCTCTCTCTCTCTCTCTCTCTCTCTCTCTCTCTCTCTCTCTCTCTGTCTCTCTCTCTCTGTCTCTGTCTCTCTCTCTCTCTCTCTCTCTCTCTCTCTCTCTCTCTCTCTCTCTCTCTCTCTCTCTCTCTCTCTCTCTCTCTCTCTCTCTCTCTCTCTCTCTCTCTCTCTCTCTCTCTCTCTCTCTCTCTCTCTCTCTCTCTCTCTCTCTCTCTCTCTCTCCGTCTCTTTCTGTCTCTCTCTCTCTCTGTCTCTCTCTGTCTCACTCTCTCTCTATCTGTCTCTGTCTGTCTCTCTCTCTCTCTGTCTCTCTCTGTCCTCACTCTCTATTTGTCTCTGTCTGTCTCTCTCTCTCTCTCTCTCTCTCTCTCTCTCTCTCTCTCTCTCTCTCTCTCTCTCTCTCTCTCTCTCTCTCTCTCTCTCTCTCTCTCTCTCTCTGTCTCTCTCTCTCTCTCTCTCTCTCTCTCTCTCTCTCTCTCTCTCTCTCTGTCTCTCTCTCTCTCTCTCTCTCTCTCTCTCTCTCTCTCTCTCTCTGTCTCTCTCTCTCTCTCTCTCTCTCTCTCTCTGTCTCTCTCTCTGCTCTCTCTCTCTCTCTGTCTCTCTCTCTCTCTCTCTCTCTCTCTGTCTCTCTCTCTCCTCTCTCTCTCTCTCTCTCTCTCTCTCTCTCTCTCTCTCTCTCTCTCTCTCTCTCTCTCTCTCTCTCTCTCTCTCTCTCTCCGTCTCTGTCTGTCTCTCTCTGTCTCTCTCCCAGTCTGTGTCACAGATGCAGGTGGAGTTCTCCGTGAGTGACAGCCAAGGGGTAAGAGTTTCACTTTGATTACCACAATACCACAAACCGTTGCAGTGTTCTCTGCAACCTCCTAAACCTGACTGGTCCTCATCTAGGGGGGGCGGTGTGTGCACGGAGTGGGGCACTAACCTCGCTATACAGCGTGTTGTGGTGACTGTGAATTGATGCCTGGACTCTCCTTATGGTTTGCCGGCCAGCACCCCATCACCCATTTAAAATGTTTTGCCTGTATGAACAGTATGTATTATAACCTGATCATCCCTGGAAGGCGGGATCCCCCACTCTCCGTTCTTCTTCAAAACTCCTTCCTTGCTAATTAAGGGAGTTCTTTTTTTGCCCTCTGGGGGGCTAGGGTCAGGGGGTGTCATAAATAGATGACACCCCCTGACCTGATAGATAGCCCTTTGAGGTCGCGGGTGCAGCAGCTCAAGCAGGGGGATCAGACTTCCCTTTCCCGAGCCACATTGACCAGCTCTGACGGGGGCGTATCCCGAGGCGTTCCCAGGCCAGTGTTGAGATATAATCTCTTCACCTAGTCGTGGGTCTTCCCCGAGGTCTCCTCCCCATTGGTCGTGCCTGGAACACCTGCGCCTAAGGGAGAAGCCAGCCACCCTCCTGAGAAAAACTCATCTCGGCCGCTTGTACCCTTTGAGACTGTACCTATGATACAAATAAAATTGAACTTAATTGAAACCCTCTGCGCCCATCTCCTCCACAGGTGGTCAAAGACACGGTGAACATCCTTATAGGGGACGTCAACGACAACGCGCCAAGCTTCCACGGGCTGCCGTACACCGTGCACATCCCGGAGGTAAGGCCCCCCCCCCCCCCCCTGGCACTTTTTCAGTTATTCACGGGGTGGTTTATTTCCTGGTCGTTTATGCCATTACCGGAGCAGGACGTGAGTTGGGGAAACGTGTCTGCGTCGGGGGAGTGATGCTGGAGAGGGACTAGACCCTCTCGTCTTTGTGAAGGCTGATCTGAGCAGCATAAATAATCAATCGAAATCAAAATCAGTCTTTGGTCGGATTGTAAAAGAAATTTGGTTTGGATATTCTTGAATCAAGCCGTACCGCAACCGGCCGCTAGAACTACCGGAACACATTCTGACCAACGCGTCCCAGACCCAATGCCCGTTCACTCAGACTAGCCCCGACTCACTATGACCCATATAATGAAACCTAAGCATCACCAATCATACCTAAGCACGAAACCACTTCATCTTTTAGGCTGTTCTTCCTAGTTGTGAATAGCTCATCTCTTCAGTGTCCAAATCCTCCCTCTGCCTCTGCTCGGTGCGGTGCCTTCCTGTGCGTCTCCCCCAGCCCCTTGGCAGAACCCTCCCATTGTGTGGCTCTCCGTCTCTCCTCTCTTTCTGAAAGAGAATAGGAGCGACTGCACTTGAATTCTGCGAGTCCTGCGGTGTAGACCTCAATCTCACTGCTCTCCCCCCACCCCCCCCCCAGCTTCTGTGTCTGCGCTGCCTCTAAAGCCGTCGCCTCTTCAGCCTCCACTCTCCCCAAGCCTCGCTCGCCCCCAATCTAATCCTTGATATGAGGTAATTGCCAGTGTGAAGTGGAAGACTTCAAACAGAGGGCTGAAATCTATCACGCACACACACACACACACACACACACACACACACACACACACACACACACATACGAACACACACTTTCAGACACACGTGCACACAAACACACCCACTTTCGAAACATGCATGCACACAGGCGCACGCACACTTTCAGACACACAAACACACCCAGATGAGAACACACACGGACACACGCACTTAGGACACGCGCGTTTTGTTGTGTTTATATTGAGCGCACAGCCCATGTCCGAGTCTTCGCCAAATCTTCAAAGCCACCGGCTTTCTCTGCCGTTGAATCCTTATAGTCAAGCAAACAAACAGAGGAATAGAGAGGACTGTTGAAACCAGGCGGTTCAGCCCATTGTTCATAAAGAGGTGCTCTTAGGGCCAGCATAATCACTGCTAGGAGGTGTGGAATCTGGACATAAAGAATTTGCTTTAAGCCTAGCAAAATGATGGCAGCGGGCAAGCCAGAAAAGGTCATTAAAGTGAGCTGTGTTCGGCCCCAGCTCTGGTAAAATATGGTTAGTCCTGCAGCATTTCTCTGAGAATTACAACGCGTCAGCTCTACCTGCTGAATGTCTGAATGGGACGAGTTGGGGTTTTAATGAAGTGGGCCGAAATACCCTAAGAGCTATTAATGGGTTAATTAACTCAGATCTCCTGGAGTTTAAAACTAGCTGTCATGCAGTTTAGCCTACACTGGTCGCAAAGTAGTTCAGTGGTCTTGGTACTGTATAAGTGCCACACATGCACATGCACATGCACATTCACACACCCACATTCACACATGCACAGCACGAGCACACAGAGACAATTAAATGGTTGTTTAATGGTCTAGAAATTAGTAGTTAGCGTTGGTTAAGCACAGTATTCTTGTGCCTAACCTTTGATTGCATCAGACGTGTCTTACTTTCTTCTGAGATCAAGGTGACCCAGTGACTCTATATACAGAATCTAAGATGCAAGCCAGAGTTGGTGCCATACCTTAAAAAGATTTTCATTGAAGCTTCTATGCCTTGAGGACTTCTGGTGTGTGGGTGGCGTGTGTGTCGTGTGTGTCGTGTGTGTCATGTATGCGTATGTGTGTGTGTGTGTGTGTGTGTGTGTGTGTGTGTGTGCGTCATGTTGGCGTGTGTGTTGGTGCATGTGCATGCATCGGTGCATGCGTGCGTTTGTGTGTGTGTGCATGTGTGTGATTGTGTGCGTGCATGTGTATGCGCGTGCGTGTGTGTGTGTTCTTTCATCCTGTTTCCCATGAGCCCCAACGTTTTTCAGCCTCTCATTGATGGCTGCCTCCCCCCCCCTCCCCACAACCTCAGAGCCCCCCATTGCTACGGTCTCATTACCAGGGCGACCCCAGGTGACCCCCCCCCCGCTGGGTAAAGCAAACACCATGTGACATCACTCAACCTGTCGCTCTCTGGACGCCTTCCGCTCACTGACCAATCAGGGCCAGCCGTCATCTAAGGCAACACTATTCAAGACAGACAGACAGACAGACAGACAGACAGACAGACAGACAGACAGACAGACAGACAGACAGACAGACAGACAGACAGACAGACAGACAGACAGACAGACAGACAGACAGACAGACAGACAGGCAGAAAAGTAGGCATACAGGCAGACAAACACATAGTTAGAGAGACAGATAGACAGGCAGACATAGAGACAAGGAAGGCAGACAAGGCAGGTAGATAGCCAGACAGACGGCAACAGACAGACAGACAGACAGACAGGAGATTTGTGTGGCCCAGCAGTGTAGGGCTGGTGTCAGATGACCTAGAGAGACTGCTTCGTGCGCGGCGGTAACACACTATGTGGAAGCATGGCTTTTAATTTGTGGCTCTATAAAGAGTTAGGAGAAGAGCAGGTGGGCCGCTCGCATTCTCTCTGTCTGCGCTAATGAGCCGGACCACAGATTTACTGCTCGCAGATCGTCAGACAGACCCCCAGAGTGCACAGCAGCACCAGAGACGACTGCTCCTGAGTGCAGCCGCCACCTGAGACCGACTCTCGTGCACATCTCCACCTCCACCCCCCCCCGCCCCCCCAACCCATCTCCACCTCCCCCTCACTAACGACAGATGGACGGGAAACGCAACTCTGTGTGGGGACGGGAAGTCAGCCTGCAAAACACAGAGAGGTAATAAGGGGTGCTTTCTCCACATCTTCCCCCGCTCTTCCACATCGTTTCTTGTGGAGAAAAACAACAAACGAGACTGCTGAAACTCTTTCAGTGGCCTCGGCTTGATGGGGAGTGAGTGTGTGGACGCTGATTGTGACAACGCCGCTTTGAGGCGACTTGGCCGGTTTCATTCCAAACAAAGAGAAACAAATGACGGCAACCTGCCTCTCTCGCCCTCCCTCGCCAACTCTGGCACCCTCTCTCCCCACATCGGAGGACCCTCTCCCCGTCTGTGATGCCTGAACACGCCAACGCTAATGGCCAGCCAGCCACTTACCGTCGCACCGTTTGCCGATGATGTCCTGCTGTTTTCCTAGATTTCCATCTGACCGTATCTCTTCTCATTGGCTCATTTCTCTTTCACTATGATTCAAGCGCACACAAACACACACACAAGCGCACACAAGTTCTTCCGACGTGAACACCACACTTGAGCGCACACAGGTACACAAAAAACAAGAACACTCACCACACACACACACACACACATCACACAGCACACAACACACACAACACACTGCACACACACACACACACACACACACCACACACAACACACACACACACCACACACAGCCTCTAGCGTTCAATGGCAAAACAGCTTTTTGAGATGTCTGTCCAATTGTGGTTTGGACCCCCCCCCTCCCCTCCTTGTCCCTTAGTACTGTGAATTCCATTGATTTATATT
>OLKM01001771.1:55897-106649 GCA_900291075.1 Melanogrammus aeglefinus | reverse complement strand
TCCCGTGTAAAACTATACAATGAGCAGACTTTACACACACACATCTGACTGGGGATAGATAGATTAATAAGTCACTAAAGAGTGGTAAAACAGGTTATGAATTTTAAAAATGTTTTTATTCTCTTGCCAGAGAGGACTATCTAGACTAGGGCTACTTATAAATTAAATATTTTTACTTTTAATTTATTTTTTCCAACCGCAAAAATTTATATTGGCCCAGCCAGCTAATTAAACGGTCCCTGGTGTTTAGCAGTCTAGGTCAGGGTCTGCGTCAGGGCCAAATCGACCAGGTAAAACACGCGTCCTGCCGTCCTCCGAGCTCGCAGGAAACGCACCAAAGTTCCAGGTGGTTAATAATTTAGCTCAGACGTCGTTCACGAGGCACACACCTTACAGTTCAATACATTCATGAATCCAAAATCTGACCGCAGCTGACTCAGATCTGGTGAACTGGGCTTTTATTTCTTTCACTTCATAATTTTTCTACGCAATCGCTTGTGCTGGGCAGAGTTAATTTGGCAGACAACTAGAACCCAGCACATGAACTTTTCAAAAATGTAAATACACAGACGTTCTGTATAATTAAGTGTATGATAGCCCCTCTGCTGGACAACAGTCTCACACCAAACTACATTTTACCCATCGTAGCTATAGTACATTGATGCAAGACGTGTTGGTGGATTGAACGTATTGTAGGAGAGAATGGCTGCGGGGCAGTATGTACATTGTTTGATACATGAATAGGCTTGAATTTAGTAGTAATATGGATGTTTCATATTTTTACAATATGGTTTATGTGAACATTGCTGAATAACAATCATGTATATTAAATGTATTGCAGGAAGTTCAGCTTGACATTAACCCAAGTTTAAAGGACAATTAATGAATCCGCACCAAACAATGTAGAAGTCAATGTAGAGATTTCTAATATATAAACAAAACACCACTTGACAGCGAAGATTAATACAATTTTGGAAAAGAAAAGCAGAGGAAAACAATTTTCCCAAATGAATCTTTTCAAAATATGTCCCCAACCATTCCCAAAGCAAGTGAAGAGGTTTTGTGTAAAGCAGTCTCTCCCTGACCAGCTCTGTCCCTGACTCTAAACCCTGACTCTCAACCCTAACGCTGAACCCTCTGAGGGCAAGAGAGACCGCGCCTTCAGTGTAAAGGTTCGAATCCACAGAGAAGAGGAGAAGAAGAAGCAGTAGAGAGTAGTAGTGAAGTAGTGAGGTATAGTGACAGACGTGAGCAGGCAAGGCGTGTGAACGCACACGGTTTAACATGTGGGGTCCAGAAGATCACTCCCAACTGGAGAGGTCATTGATTCCATCAGCCTCAGCACCGCTCAACCTCAGCAGGTCGTACTGGAGGACGAGGCCTCCAGATTGCAACTGAGAGCACGGGCGCCACAGCAGGATGTCAGGATCCAGGGCGGGTTCAGCTCAGGTGTGTCTCAACCCCCAACCAAAACACAGGACATCAGGATGAGGTTCAGCTCAGGTGTGTGTCTGCCCGGACCAAACAAGGACATGGATTAGGTTTCAATATTCAAAAGATGCCGCACATTATCTGAACCCAAAGATAAGTTCATTAAGGATCAGGCAGGCTTTAGGGCGCCTTGCACAAGGACGCAGTATTCCTGAGGATTTTGAACGCAGCGCAACAATTTGGTTTGAGAGTTGAACCCACCAGCACCCCGACCTAGTCCAGCGTATGTCCAGATAAAAGAAAACTTACCGAGGAATGCTTGATGGTGGTAGTCCTGGTTGTCCTCAGGATTTGTCTTCCAGATGTACAGCTTCTCAATCAGTCCTCCAGGATTCCTGGTCCTGGTTACAAACGTAATTTGTCTCTAATGTAAGGTAACAAACACAGGAGTAATTTTTCTCTAATGTAAGGTAACAAACACAGGAGTAGTTTGTCTCTAATGTAAGGTAACAAACACAGGAGTAGTTGGGCTCTAATGTAAGGCCACAAACACAGGAGTAGTTGGGCTCTTATGGCGCGCAACAAAGTAGCAGCTGTAGTTTCACTTTGTCTGGTAACCAACCACAGTAGTATGCCGTAACTCGTACTGGACAAACTAATCCTGGCGTTACAAACAAGTCCCACTCTTTATGCAAACTTACTAGGATCTGGTTGGTAGAGTGATGTCGTCCTCCAGAGGTCTTGGCTCCTCCATCAGCTCTCCTCAGCAGAGTTCCTGATCTGGAACAAACAGGCACGAATCTGGCGTCTGGTAACAAACATGTGTTGGTCTTATTTTTAAGCCCCTTTAATTTTCCACTTTGTTGTTTGGGATACATACAAACTCCACAATCCTTGTTGGTAAAGTGGATGCGTACATCCTCCCAGATTCAACGGCTTCCCCTACCAGCTCGCCTCCGCTCAGAAGAACACGTTCTAGTAAAGAACAAACACCAGCGGTAGTTTGCGTTTAACGGCATGTGAACAGTAACAGCTGTACTATTTCCTTTAAGTCAACCAGTAAGTAAATATCAAACTTTATGAAGAATCCCTTGTTTGGTCGATTCTAGTCCCGTCCTCCCAGCGTCTCAGCTCCTCCATCAGCTTCTCCTCAGTAGTCCTGGTCTGGAACAACAGAAGAAGTCCTTGCTCAAACATGTGGTTAAAACAGATGTAGTCGGTCTGGTATATGGTACAAAACGCCGCTTAGTTTTTGGTGGGTAGCAGTATTCTACACGAGAAGTGCGCCAGTGGAGTGTGATTATCACTTCAGAGTCAAGCTCCATCTACCCACGACAGACGTCCTTCAACCAGCAGGGGCCTCCACCAGCTCCTCCACCAGCGCCAGGGCATTCAGTCAAGCACACAGCTCCTTACATCAGCTCCATCAGCCCTACATGGATTCCTGGTCTGGTTAAACACAGTTGGTCTCAGCAGTAAATCAACCTGGGGACGCAACACAACCCCACCTCCTCAATCTGAGGTTCACTTTGTAATGGAAGACAAATTGAAAAACATTTAATATTAAACACTTAAAATTAAGACCAAGATCTGCAGATTGTCTCGTTCCGAGCCAATATCATCACACATATGGTCGTAGCAGCCACTAGTTAACAATTAATGGCTATACGATACTTACATAACCCGTATGAATTCAACTCAAAATCACAGCTTGGCACAGATTTAAGTCATAAGATGATCAAAAAAATGATTCAAGAACTAAACTACTACGTGGATTTTAGTGTTTCCGATTGAGCTTGGCAGAAGGTTTTACCCTCTGTCTCGGCTGCTGCAGGTGCCCCTGGTCTCCAGCTAGTCTCCGGTCCATCCTGGCACCACCAGCCTCGGGTTCCCCAGCTCTCTCAGCCTCACCAGCTTAAAGTAGCAGGTTTTAATTTAGCCGTTGTCCCAACAATAAACTTAATTGACCCATCCGAACACCCGAGTACACATTTAATTGAACTACTATTTCAATACACTCAAGCTAGGAAAAGACTTGAGACCAGACATGAGCATCCCCGTTTTTTGGGAAATGAAGAACAGAGCACGTCCACAAGTTTTAAAGAAGTGGTTCAGGCCATGCATGAAACTGACCCTGAGAGAGACTACTCACACACCAGCAGCACTTGACCTGTTCTGAGGACTTCTGACAGGAGGTGGCGGTCTGGCCTCTGGGTGAGGAAGGTGGAAGGTCTGGCTCTGGTGTGAGGAGGTGGAGGGTCTTGCTGTGGGTGAGGAGGCAGACACCTTGAGGACAAACTAACATGTTACCGTTTTTAACCTTGTGCAGCTTCTAGAGCATCTTCTACTGTAACATGTTGGAAGGAACGGCCCATTAATTTTTAGCTTTGATATTTATCCAGTGGGTAAACTCTGCAACCAAAAGTTCGTTGTTTAATGTCATCTCCATTGGGTAGGGTTTAAACTTCTTGTGGCAATTAATGAATAGCAGATATTTAGAATGTACAAAAGCTGAAGTCAACAAAGACACTAAGTCCAGTATAAAATATTTTAAATCAAAATATACTCAACCATTATTCAGGATGCCTGGGTTTCGTTGAAGAGAGACAATGTCAAAATTTTCTTCCACTTGGAAATGATTTTCACCTTCACTGAATGTCAAACACATCTGGCCCGCCAGTAAAATACGCCGTTTTGTACGCGAGACATCCCGTTCGCGTCAACGTGTGTTAAAAGTAACCGGCGCAACCATCGGAAATTAACATATGGTACGACGCACGCAGAACGTTTCAGTATGTATTTAATATCAGCTTAAGTCTGTGTTACAGATAAGGGGGCAATACCGGCGATACACGCAACATACAAATCCAGAACGTTCCGCCAGATTCGCCTCCAGGGGGCTTTCCGTCCAACTAACTGCCCAAGTGCTTTTCTTATGGTTGTGTCAAGGCTACAACATTCTATGCTACACCATTGGCACTCAATCAAGTGACCGGCACTCAGAATACCTTCCACGGCGGGAAGCACATAACGTCCGACTGAGAATCCGGAACATTCCGGCCGGAACCAACCAAAGAAAAAATAGAACCAGCGCCTCACCTTGAGCTGAAACGGAGCGGAAGATCCTGAAGTCCAGCGATGGTCTTTCATTAACAACACAAGCCAACAGACCTTACCTTGATGTGATCTATTTGTTGCCTGTTTGTCATTACTACTATTTCAGTGTACCTTTAAATTACTTGCACCCAGTGGTGTACAAGTTCACTCGAAAAAGCGTAACGAAGAACAAAACTACCGCATGTACGTCCCACAACAACTTTTAAACCTAAAATCATTCAATACAAATCCGTGTCTTACATTTTACAATTAATCACCTAGATATTCAGGGTACAAAACATACAGAGCAATTCTTTAAAAGTTGAGCTCTCAGAAGAGCCGACATTAGCGCCCTGCAGCGTCATCCCTGACCACCTCATCACCAACAGCAATCATGCCAGCCAGCCAACACATGTAGCAGGTCCAGCTGAGAATGTGGGCATCTGAGTGCAAAGGACTGCCCATAAATAAAAAGAAGACCGAATTTCCTGAACTATCCAACCATCTTTCAAACCATCTTGGTTAAAGGATTTACAGACTTGACATGCCATTGTGTTTCTAATCACCTTTGGTCTCCTCCCTCGTTACTTTATAAACTCTACACATCTCAATCAACTAGAGTGTTTGCATTCCTACTCATGGGGGTGTGGTCTGAGTGAGTCAGAGATGCATGCTGGGATACCAGTGCTGTCTGAAAGTCTTCAGTTCTATATAGACACGCCCTCTCAGAGAAACCAAGTGTTTGAGCACTCTGTCGTGAGACATCAGTTACATGAGGCTGGAATAATCCTTCAAGATGGCGCCAGGATTCTCAGAGGAGAAAGGCCAAGAGGAAGATGTGAGGGGTTCCTTCCTCTCAGCCAGTGGAAACACAACAACGGTCTTCATCAGAGTACCATGGGACAACTTTGAAAACATTCTCCTCTTTACAACCTTTGAAGCCCCCCAGTCAAGTTTTCCTTACCCCCTCAGCTGAAGAGCACAACTTAAGCTCGAAGAGCACACTAGTTGGATTTCCCAGATTGGTTCTGATTTAATGAGAACCAATCGTTCAGCTAGTCCTTGTCCGAACAAATACAGTTCAGCCTGAGAAGTATGTGCAACTGAGAGCAAGAACAGAGATCCACAGGGCTTCTCCATTAATCCAGCGAGGTACGAAGAGCCGTCTCATTACAGGTCTTGAAGGTCATCTGAATATCCATTTAGGGTCCCTTTTCCAACCTTCATCGAATGACCTCTCCATATGTGGATATGCCTTTAGTGTGTCCATCCTCCATTGATGTTCTGTTGTGTAGTCCTAGTTTTGAAGTCAATGATCTGCCAATCACGCCGTTTGCATCCTTTACATACTTGATTTGCGGCTACTCTCCCTATCCTTGCCGGTGGTGTTTGGATATCGCTCCGGAGAGCGTCACTCAGCGGCTCTTCATTGTCTACTGGCAGGCCCTAAGTAAACGTGTGGCCATCCATCAGGTATGTGATTTATTTGACCACTTCCAATATCCCAAGCCAATCCACACAGAGACCTCTGTATGAAACCATTATCACACTGTCAAAGCAAGCCTGAACACACACACACACACAGAACCCCATGCCAGGTGGAACAAACACAAGTAGAAAACCCAATGCCAGGTGTGTGTTGGGAGACAACCCACACAGAAGAACACCCTAAGCGATGCTCAAGAAATCATCCTTCTCTCACTGTTCAAACCCAAACACACACCACATTTGGCACACACACACGACACACCTGACACCCACAGAGCACTCATAGCCATAAAAGGGCAAAAAACAATCATGGCAGGGTCAAACCTCATTCATCTAAATTACATTCCAATCATCCACCCCAGAGCTCTCTTGCCAGGGCACCCAGGCCAGCACAGAACAACCAATGTCTCCAGAGACCGTAAATTATGTAGAACATTCTTCAGTGGCGTCCCACATTGGTGATGGATTATTATTCTTGGCATCTCCAAAATGTTGTCCCAGGTTGATTCAACGTATCTGAAGTCATGGTGTTGTAGTCCAAGTGGTTTCCTGAATTGAGGGCCTTCACAGATGTGACACAGTGGCAGCTTTTAGTCAGCTTTGAGGACAGGAAGGACGTTCATCTGTTCAGAAAGACCACTCAGTGGAGGGGGTTGGCTCCTTGAGGAGCAGGAATTCATCTTGGCAATGGCCCCAATATAAGTCCTTTCTTGGAAATGAACTGTCCTGAGGAGTCCACGATGCCTGGAGGGAGACTGTTGAATGTGTTCCATGGTTCTCTGTGTCCGACTGAAGTTGTGTTTTAGTGGTTGAGATGAGGAGCCCCCTCAACTTCCCCTGGTATTTCTCCTTCTGAATCCCTGTCTCCATCTTAAAGAACATTCCAGTCCATGTAACTGACGTCACGACGGTTTCTCAAACACTTGGTTTCCTCTGAGGGGGCGCGTCTACAGACCTGTAGACTTGAGACAACTCTGTATCCCAGTATCACCTCTGCTCACTCAGACCACACCCTCATCAGTAAAGCAACACTCACGTGATTAAGATGCAGAGCTCAGGAGAGAGTAGCTGGAAAAGAAGACTGAAAGATATCAGAACCCAACCCATTACTCCAGCTTACAACAATAACTTAGAAGGCCTGTAAACATTTTTAACAAATCATTAAAACCAACACATAAACCAAACATCTAAGTAACCATTAGAACCAAATAAAACATCCTTACTACTCAGATCAACCTTCAGGTTAAACAAGTTAACTCACCAGGGAAGCCAAAATACATCAATGTTGCCCAGAGAGTAATGAGAAATGTATGACTTACAGTTTGCAGTTCATCTTCATGGTTAAGTTGGGATACTCACAGAACTGCAGTTAAATATCCATGATAGACCTTTGAAGGAAGTAACAGATTACTAATGGTCCCCAAACATTGGCACTGTCCCACAGTTCAACATCTACCATCTCCATTAAATCAGATAAATGAATGACAATTCAAATTCAGGGCTTTTGGGATCATTCAACTTTTAAATAATGATGAATAATTAACTAATCCAGCTTTTTAATATAAAGTTGTACAAATGATTTGACTGTCATTAGTCAAAAGTGATTGACCTTTTACTTTGACAAGCTTGAATGTATAGTCTCTAAAATGTTACTTTCAGGTAGAACCATTATTTAAATTTCAAATGAGTTAAACCACCACAATCCCCGATTTCCTTCACACATTATCAGTGATTTATATTCAACATACAAGTCAAATCAGTTGTGCTTTGCCACACAATTCTACAAAAGTCTTTAACCTGTGAAACAGGAAAAGATATCAAATAAGTCACAACAGACCTCAACAAAATAGTACACACACGTTCTGGTTTCTGGGACCACAACAACATACCGTGTTTGGGAGACGCTACACTGCCAGACAGTGGAGGATACCAACAAACTGTAGTTTCCCTGGTCCCTCTTAAGTAAAATGCACCAGATGCAACCAATGAACTAATTAAGAAAACCACCTGGCAGGCGAGCTGTGGCAGGGGAGCTAATAAGTAAAACTCGGTTTGGCGCCCTCTGGTCCACCGTGGTAACAGTGAGAGGCTATTTCAGCTCTGTTTTTGATCTTAAATGACCTCCCTCATTTTAATTAAAGGGATGAGTCTGATTTGAATGATTTAGATTCATACTTCAAAATGAGTATTCATTCAATTCACCTTACTGTGTGTGTGTGTGTGTGTGTGTGTGTGTGTGTGTGTGTGTGTGTGTGTGTGTGTGTGGTGTTGTGTGTGTGTGTGTGTGTGGTGTGTGTGTGTGTGTGTGTGTGTGTGTGTGTGTTACTACTGTTTGATGTCAAGTTGGTGAAAAGGAAGTCACGTGTGATCTTGCGTCCCTGTGTGTGTAGTGAGCGGATGTGGACAGCAGACAACAACATCTGCTCTCTGAGTGAGTGCTCTGCGAGATACCGTCTCCATTGCAACCGTAACTTGGCAGCATCCTGAACGGCCCTTTGAGGAGTGAGAAGGAGCAAGCTTTCATCAATGAGACCAGAGAGACTCATTCACTGGTTAAACTGGAGTCATCGCCTACCACCACACACGTTAACACACACACACACACACACACACACACACACACACACACACACACACACACACACACACACACACACACACACACACACACACACACACCACAGATACACACATAGATTAACACACAATATTGATACACACACAAACCATATGCACACACACACGGTAGATACAAACCATATATATACACACACACACACCAAAGGTATACACCATATAGATAGACACACACACACACAACACACACGCACACGCACACACACACACACACACACACACACACACACACACACACACACACACAAACGATAGGCTACAATCCATACAGTTCTGATCACTAAATACTACTCCTTCTCTCTTCTCCTTCTCCCCTCTAATCCTTTTCTTCTCTCCTTCCTCCCTTCTCCGTCTCCCTTCCACACATATCGCATTTTTATTTCCTCTACTCAAGATAATAGATTTAGGGGGGGATTTCTCGGTTTCATAAACATCCGGGGCTTAGCCCAGAGGGAAAATTAAAATTGCTGGGCGCCAAAAAAATTCATTTGTATTCTTTATTGTGCATGCACATTTTTCATAATGCTTTATCTAAATAAACGAAATATGCGGTTTATTAAAGCTTTAAATAGCTACCTGACTGCTATGCTACTTATCCCCAAACATGTAAAGTTCCATTCAAGTTATTGCAGAGTAAAATGAATACAAGTGAGGCAGACCTTACACGTATACACACGGATAGGTTAAGTCACTTGAGATGTGTTGTGTATTCTCTCTTATGTGCTGTTCCTAGTACTCCACTACACCAGCCGATGACGCACTTACCTAGTGTTATACTGAAACTGTGTAATGTAATGTTGAGGGAGTAGAAGAAGGATAGTGATACTCGTTGAGTGAACCTAGAGTGCCTGTCTGGTTCTTTATTCCATTATATTAACCATATATTATTATATCCATATATATTAAGTACAAGTTAGTATAGAACAAGGTGCTAAACAGGTTGTTTTTTTCTTCCAAAGATCATATTCGTGGCTAGTTATATAACATCCGAGGCCGATATAAACAGTATTGACGCCACTGATAGAGATGTAATTATAACTATTTTTACGTACTCGATGCTCCTGATCCGAATCTCGTCCTTTTCTGAGCGGTTTAATATTCAAATAATACACAATATTACTTTATGAGAACATACAATCCTCGATATATCTCTTCAAACATGTGTGAAATGTCTCAATGACATTGTGCGGTATTTCTTTATATATATATCGATACATTCGATAAAAAAACATTTATTGGAGGCAGCTTGTTGTGACTGAAGACTTCCTCCACAGTTCAGGTAATGAAGTAATTGCGCTGGAAGTTTGAATTCAGGTTTACAGTTTCCATTTTTGGCCAAGTCTTATCGAATTTACCCCATTTATATACTGTAGCCACTTTAACAGCTCATCAAAGAAGCTCGTCAGCCAACAATGGACCAGAGACATTTGGGCTGAGGGGTAGGAAATCGTTCAATATGTTCACCATTATGTTTAGAGATTCGAGGCAGAGCGCCCTGGGCGTCTTACGAGGTTCTGTTATAGCTTCTTTAAGTTCTAACCCGCTTGTTGGTTTACAACTCAGCATACGTGTATGCTCAAACAAGCACCATATGGGTCAATACAGCTAAAGATAAAACTAGTACAAAAAGCTCATAGGATTGCAGCTTCAAGTACTTGGGTGGCTCTTAAAAGAGCCTTTGGGTTTAGAGTGTAGGAGAGATGGTTTAACCGCCGAAGCCGTACAGGGTGCGTCCCTGCCTCTTCAGGGCGTAGACCACATCCATGGCGGTGACGGTCTTCCTCTTGGCGTGCTCGGTGTAAGTGACGGCATCACGGATCACGTTCTCCAGGAACACCTTGAGGACACCGCGGGTCTCCTCGTAGATCAGACCGGAGATACGCTTTACACCGCCGCGACGAGCAAGACGGCGGATAGCGGGCTTGGTGATGCCCTGGATGTTATCACGGAGAACTTTACGGTGACGCTTGGCGCCTCCTTTCCCGAGCCCCTTCCCTCCTTTGCCTCGTCCAGACATGATGACTGACTGAGCTGTTGGTAGATGAAGAATGAAGCCGTGAGTTGACGCTCCGTGCTTATAAAGGCTCCCAGAGGGCTCGCGAGAGACGAAGGGCGGAGCTCCCGTACAGACCCCGCCCATTACCTGTGGTCAAATGTGGATGGAAAATTTTAATAACGCATTTCATTTAATGATGCATCTTAATATAATTCACGGCAATATAGTTTTTGGCTACATAAATTAAATCCAAGACAAACTAAAAAAAGTTGATATCTGGTCGAAAGTACTGTAGCGTCCTTTTTGTCAACTGACAACCCCAAATCCCAGAACCCCCTGCGGCTCCGGAACATGGCGCCCACACCCGTGGTCTCCACAGTACTTTTTCAGCTAAACATCTACTCTGCACCGTCCGTATACGTCTAACGCACGTCTGGTTAGAGGATCTTCTTAATTTCTCTGTACTCAATTATTTTAGTAGTGTTAAATCCTAACACCTACTCTTCCCGTAAACACAAGTAAAGCTTTCCGGTCCGTTGTTCTCATATGGTTTCCATATTTTTCTCAGCCCACGGGTTGCATTAATGCAACGCGGTGGCAAATCGTTTAACTTTCTTAACAATGTTTCACAAATTGGTGTAATAAAATCCACAATATAGGCATTCATCTCAAACCGCAGCTGCACGGCCACGTAACCTGGCAGCTACGGGCAACAATTAAGAATGACCACTTAAATACTAAATATAGATGTACGGGGTGAAACAGGAATGCGCTTTTGAGTATGTAGGTGGCTCTTAAAAGAGCCTTTTGGGGTACTTGGGAGTAGGTCAGTTTAGGCGCGTTCTCCGCGGATACGGCGGGCCAACTGGATGTCTTTGGGCATGATGGTGACTCCTCTTGGCGTGGATGGCGCAGAGGTTGGTGTCCTCGAAACAGACCAACCAGGTAGGCCTCGCTGGCCTCCTGAAGAGCCATGACGGCGGAGCTCTGGAAGCGCAGGTCGGTCTTGAAGTCCTGAGCGATCTCCCTCACAAGGCGCTGGAAGGGCAGCTTGCGGATCAGCAGCTCGGTGGACTTCTGGTACCTACGGATCTCTCTCAGGGCCACGGTCCCGGGCCTGTAACGATGGGGCTTCTTCACGCCGCCGGTGGCCGGGGCGCTCTTACGGGCAGCCTTGGTGGCGAGCTGCTTCCTGGGGGCTTTGCCACCGGTGGACTTACGAGCGGTCTGCTTGGTTCTGGCCATTTCGTCTGAATGTTTTCAAAATTGTGGTAGATACGGACTGTTTGAACCGACTTATATAGGCAGCCCCGGAGAATCCCAACACGCTTATTGGTCCTTGTAAAGACGCTGTGAGTGGCCAAGAATCGAGTCCCGCCCTCACATTGATGCGCGCCCACCTTATGTTCTTTCGGTTCAGCTGCTTTCATGTTTAAATCAGAATATCACTATCCACCAGCCTGTTTAATTCATACATCCTAATTTAATGAAGAAACTTTTAATGAAGAATTAAATATTTAATCTAATCACAGGCGACACTTCAGCAAACCCAACAGTTGTTATAGTACAGTAGCCTGCTGTAAGCTTCATATCGGGTTATATTCCACACGCTCGGTGAGCATTACGGAAAAAGGACTGCATGGAATTGCTTTGAGGCTTTAGGCCACCTTATCAGTTATATCCCGTAGAAAAAGAAATTATAATTATAAATCGACCATTTGCAATAGCACAGCAGTCGGCAATTTATGAGATAGGCCTACAACATTAGGCGACTTTATAGTCCTACATTTAGAGAAGTGTATTCGGAATATATGCTCTTAAAGTTGTGTGGGGGGCTCTGAAAAGAGCCTTTGGGGGAGTTCAACTGGATAGTTTACTTCTTCTTGGGTGCGGCCTTCTTGGCTGCTTTGGGCTTTGCTGCCTTCTTTGCAGGAGACTTCTTGGCAACGGGCTTGGGAGCTTTTTTGGGGCTTTTGACGGTTTTCTTTGTAACCTTGGCCACAACCTTCTTAGCCGCAGTTGGCTTCTTTGCCTTCTTCGGGGTCACTTTCTTCACGGATGACGGCTTCTTGGTTGGAGTCTTCTTGACTTTCTTCGGGGTGACTGCCTTCTTAGCCGCGGCGGGTTTCTTGGCTGCGGGCTTCTTGGCTTTTGGGGCGGCGGCCTTCTTGTCGGCGGCGGCGGGTTTCTTTGCCTCCTTGTTCATCTTGAAGTCCGGACGCTCCGGTGCCCTTGGCCTGGAGCAGGGTTCCCTTGGTGACCAAGCTCCTCACGGCGGCCTTGACGCGGGAGTTGTTCTTCTCCACATCGTAGCCGTCGGCAGCCAGAGTCTTCTTCAGGGCTGGCAGAGAAACTCCGCTTCGCTCTTTGGACGCAGCCACGGCTTTCACGATCAGGTCGCTCACACTGGGCCCGACCCTCTTCGGCCGGGCAGCGGGCTTCTTCTTGGTGGCTTTCGCCGGGGAGGCAGCAACAGCGGGTGCGGGAGGTACTTCAGACATGTTCTCGGGAGGATCTGTATCAGATGTGACTGAGAACAGTCAGTGGGCTGTCCTTATACACACGATGAGAACCGTACAGACTCAATCGGTGAAAAATTACTCCGAGTGGGAATGGACTTCTCGTTTGTGTTTCCTCACTAATTTGATCAGGATAAAGACCCCAAACGATGACAGTATTTGACATGTCAAATATATGCACTACAAGAAGACATGTTAAGTTTGAACATCACCAAGTTTGATCCTCCGTGGATGAAGATAGTGTTACTAAAAAAACCTTTATTGCGACACGAGACTGTTTTGATATCAATGGCTTTTACTTTGATATTTGTTTAAAATAGTAGAAAATGGCTTTTTTAATGCGAACAAAGCTATATCATATGACTGAGACTTTGGGCCAACAGTTGGCATCTATCAATGTGTTCTGTGTGTCCTTAGTTTAGGTTAAAATTAACGTATTTAGCGGCTGTTAAACACACGCGGTATTCGAGGTTTGTAGTTAAGCAGCCAGGACCAGCAGACACATGTACATCTCTGTGGATTTTAAACACACACCATGTTCATCATTTAACAAATGTGTTTGAGATTGTGTTAATGTTTGACGTTTATAAAAGTTAAATATTGTGTATCCACTGTAAGTAAACCGCTCCTAGCGTTTCATGTCGGCGGCGCTACACCCCAACATCCTCGGTCGTATTGGGGAAATCTTGCAGAATACTGTCACTGGCTAACTTTATTTCATTTTCTAGTATATTTGGAAATAAATTGTTTTTGGACCACATCAGTCAGCCTTTTAGGAGTCAGCAAAATACTGTTATACTTTGTATATATATGGAAATCATGTTGGTTTTGATTGAAGATTTTATGCCTTATTAATCCCACACAATAAATCTGAATGACAACACACCTAATGGTATTTAAATCTGTAAATAAGTGCATTGACATGGTAAAAATAACGACTTCAAGTGAATAAGATGATTTTATATACATTATGTTGCGTAGCTTTAAAGATCATTACGCTGACCTGATCCTCAGCAAACCCTAAAGGCCATCATCTCTGGCCCAATATTTAACTGAACCACACATTTAGTTTGACAACAGTGACTACAATAAATATAATAGTACTGCATCACTATGGCAGGCCACGGTATTACAACAGTACTCCAGCATTAAGAGTATGCATATCAAGAGTACAACTGCCTTTAGAGTCCAGCACCGACACTTTCCTGAATGTTAGTTTTATAATTTTTTACTTTATTCATTAGTCTTTCCGCCCAATAACATAGGTGTAACTATAATCATCTGATGGCCACGTTTGTGAGGAAAGTCTATCCTGAAAGAAAACGAAACCCATACGTAATGTGCGGCGAACAGTTGTTTTTTAAACGATTTTGAGTCTCCTAAACTGGGCAATCCAACTGCAAAGTAAATTGTGGTTCTTTTATTGTGCACCTCGAGCATCGAGTCCCCTATTCCCGGCTACATAGCCCACACATATTTAACTATACTTTAAAGGCAAGGAAAAGGTCTTTAAGGTATTTGGGTGGTCCTTAAAAGGACCGTTTGTTTAGATGAATCGTGTAGTCTACTTGGAGCTGGTGTACTTGGTCACCGCCTTGGTGCCCTCAGACACGGCGTGCTTGGCCAGCTCACCGGGGAGCAGCAAGCGGACGGCGGTCTGGATCTCCCTGGAGGTGATGGTGGAGCGCTTGTTGTAGTGAGCAAGGCGGGAGGCCTCACCGGCGATACGCTCGAAGATGTCGTTGACGAAGGAGTTCATGATCCCCATCGCCTTGGAGGAGATGCCGGTGTCGGGGTGGACCTGCTTCAACACCTTGTACACGTAGATGGCGTAGCTCTCCTTCCTGGTCTTGCGGCGCTTCTTACCGCCCTTAACGGCGGTCTTGGAGACGGCTTTCTTAGAGCCCTTCTTGGGCGCGGGTTTGGCGACGTCAGCAGGCATGATGTCTGTCGAATAATCAGTCTGTGTTCTACTGCAGTATTTATAGGAGGCGCATGCAAATCACCACGGGATAGTCCTTTTCTATGATTGGCTAGAAAAAAGGGCGCCGGAATTCTGTTTTTTGAGAGATCGGTTAACTAAATGAATCCGATATATTGTAACTAGATGAATCCAATATATTGTAACTAGATTAATTTAAGATGAATTAGATATTCTTACGAGATCAATGATCGAATGGAACCATTAATATGAAATGTAGCCTACATGTAACGCACTGATCCAACTCACGTTCTGTTCTGACCGATTTAACATACATAAAACATTAGGCCTACTTAATGAAACCATCAATACGTTCACACATTAATTACGTGGACATTAATTCGAGCCAAAAACAAAAAAACACCATGCCCCGTGACAGGCATCGCTGGCTGAAAAAAGATTATCAGTCCCAACACTGATTTTTCTGGTCTGGATATCACAGCAGATGACATTTCCCTCCACACACCATTGGAATACTTCCAGAAGTTTGTGTCCGAAGACATGATTGAGGCTCTGACACAAAACACGAATGAGTACAGCTTTCAGGTGCATGCAACATCTGTAAACACCACTGCAAAGGAAATTGAAAAAATGCTTGGCATGTACCTGAAGATGGGCCTGGTACAAATGTCTGGAACCCGTATGTATTGGGAGACAGAGACGCGGTACTCCCCTGTTGCTGATGTGATGCCACGCAACAGATTCCAATCCCTGTTGACGTCATTACATTTTGTAAACAACATGACAGTATCTGAGAAGGAAAAGAAAGACAAACTATGGAAACTCAGACTGTGGCTTGATTCATTCAGAGAGAAATGCCTGCAGGTGGTACCAGAAGAGCACAACTCTGTTGATGAGATGATTCCTTTCAAGGGGAAATTCATGGGAGGTGTGAATTTGTTGGACTCATTTAACAGCCAAATATAAGTTCCCCATCAAATCCCGTCGCTGGTATATGTACATCTTCTGGCACACCATCATCCTCGCTGTGGTCAATGCCTGGCTGCTCTACAAGCGGGACTGTAAAGCACTCAAGGTGTCGTGCAAAGAGACAATGAACAGGAGACCGTTTCAGGCACAGCTAGAATCCTCTCTCATCCTGGTAACCGCAACACTTCAAACTCCAAAGAGAGGACGACCATCTTCAGGCAAAGGGAGCCCAGCAACACAGACAGTGACATCAGGAAGCCCCCTAAATGCTCAGAAGAGGCCATCCAAGAGATGTGCAAGCCTCCCATTGCATGTACGCAAGGACCTAGTTGCCCATGCCATTTCCAAAGGAAGACAGGGAGAGAACGCTGCAGACAGTGCAATAAAGGATACACCAACACACAATGCAGAAAGTGTGATGTCCGCCTTTGCTTTACAGACAACAGGGACTGTTTTTGGGACTTTCACCACCAATGAAAGTCTTCATGAAAAGAAAAAAAGGGGGAAAATGCGCTTTTTAAGATTTTTAATAAATTTAATAAATGACTTCATAAAAATATGGCTAATGTGTGATTATTATTGTTATATACCGTTATGGGGCTATGTAAGCAATCAACCCTGCAAATTAACCCTTAGTTGTTCTGAATTGTTCAGGCAACGAGTACAAATACAGAAAACATTTCTCTAAAAACGTACATAAACATTTTTTTTTACAAAAATCCTTCATTTCTGCATCAAATGCCTCCTACAACAACTGAAAGGTAAAATATATTATATATTTTTTAGTTTTTTCTATATTTGGGTCTTACAGGGTTAAGTTATAAGCAACGTATAATGTACATACATATTTTACGTCCAGGCTATATGTGTGGTGGCTATTAGTAATTTAGGCAGCTCGTTTTTGGCGTCCAATACGTAGTTATTTTTAACGGTTTGACCCGCCTGTTTACAAATGAGAATACGTTTATGTGCTGCTCATTAAGAACTTGATGAGACGGCTTTAGAGGCTACCGGTATATCAAATAATACCGATTAAATAGGATTGCAGCTTCAAGTACTTGGGTGGCTCTTAAAAGAGCCTTTGGGTTTAGAGTGTAGGAGAGATGGTTTAGCCGCCGAAGCCGTACAGGGTGCGTCCCTGCCTCTTCAGGGCGTAGACCACATCCATGGCGGTGACGGTCTTTCCTCTTGGCGTGCTCGGTGTAGGTGACGGCATCACGGATCACGTTCTCCAGGAACACCTTGAGGACACCGCGGGTCTCCTCGTAGATCAGACCGGAGATACGCTTCACACCGCCGCGACGAGCAAGACGGCGGATAGCGGGCTTGGTGATGCCCTGGATGTTATCACGGAGAACTTTACGGTGACGCTTGGCGCCTCCTTTCCCGAGCCCCTTTCCTCCTTTGCCGCGTCCAGACATGACTAAGCTGTTGGTAAATGCAGAATACAGCCAAGCGGGGACGCTCCGTGTTTATAAAGGCTCGCAGAGGACCTTAGAGAGACGAGGGGCGGAGCTCCCGTACAGACCCCTCCCTATATATCTGCTTTATTGCTATAGCATACATTTTATCATATATCGTCATATATTCTACATTAAAGAGCACCTATTTTGCTTTTTCGACTTATATGACCTATAAACGTTATTACAATGATTTATAGTCATGTTTAACCACTCTAAAGTGTCTAAAGAAATTAAGACCAGAAAAGAAATATAAAAGGAGATCTGATGCAAATTACCAATTGTTACATGTCTTGGGTTGTCGTTTTGAAGTTAAGTTAGTTAACGTCAAAGTTATCTTTCTCCAATGGCAGTTAGCATCATCACTTAAATTCTCAGGGATTATTAACTTTTTCTTTTTTGCATAACATAAAGTAACCGTTCATATTTGTTTGTATGTAACGTTATAAAACATTTTTGTAAACTCTTGCATAGCCAGAGTAGCTAATTTGTGATATCATCTGTTTAAGTGCACAAGTGGAATCAAAATGTGGCAGGACTACATGGCACATTTTTATTTTATTTTTTCACCTCTGTTGTATGCTACAGTATCTAATCAAAACTAAATATTACTGAGAAATGGCATGCTTCTGCACCATCCACTTTTATTTTTGATAAAATATTTTGCTTTTAACATAACATACTAAATTACTTAAGTGTCTTGTTTTAGCCACTTTCAGTTAAGCATGTTTTTGAATGCAGGATTTTAACCTGTAGTGCAGTATTTTCGTAGTCATTATTAGTTCTTCTACATAAGTAAGGCTTCATTTACACTACCTGGTGCAAGTGGCCATTTTACCTGATAGCAAAGACAATGGCTGTTGAATTGAAGTTCATGTACTTTAATTCAAACATGATGCATTTTATAGCCTTTTTAGATGCATCACATCATTCAATTGTTCTATGTGGTTGAAAGCCTGCAGTGGAACGCTGCACACCATACTGCAACCAGTTCCACTGCCCCCTTCGTCCATAAGGCATGTGTACGCCATGCCAACCAGCCCGACTTCAGCTGCTTTTGGAGGTCCACGACGGTAATGCCATTGCATTTAGATTAAAGATGCACAAATGTACACGCACGCACGCACGCACGCACACACACACACACACACACACACACACACACACACACACACACACACACACACACACACACACACACACACACACACACACACACACACACACACACACACACACACACACACACACGTGTCTGTGTTCATGTGACTTGTTTGTCATTGTCTAATATAAACATTTCCTGGACTTACTCTGAGTTTGCCCACTGGACAGATGCTTCAAAAGCCCTCCTGCAGGTGAGGGGCCACCATTGTTAAAAATAAAGTGTCTAGATAATGCATGATTGGATTGGAAAATTAATATGTTGAGCTCTCTAATATGCAGAGGTTGACATATTTATTAGAGGAGGGCACTGATATGATATTTTCTTTTTCTTCTTTTTGCAGCCTGTGATTTGAATATTACAACTGATCATTTTGCTTATCTATTTTCAGGAAGAAGAGCAGCAGGCTGAAGGGTCAGTGAGACCCGCCAACGTAGACACACCAACAGGTCCTGGTGGAACAATGCCTACCAAAAAATGTTTTTTTGGTTGTGAGGGAAAGTTATTTCATTTCTTTGGTTTTCCGAGAGACCCAAGTACCAGGCAAGAGTGGGTAGATACGCTGGTTCCCGGCCAACAACAGAAGAACCTGTGGGTTTGTCAACGGCACTTCCTACCGGACTGTTTCACAAACCTGGGCCAATGCAAGGTTGGATTAGCAGCTAAACTGGTACTCATTGATGGCTCTGTTCCATCAATCCTCGGCCGTGTTGAAGATTCAGAAGCTCAAGTTGCAAGTAACATTTTATCAGTGTCCGACTTGTGTTTATTATGTGTCATTGTTCGGATAAAAATGTCCATGGATAGAGTACATATAGGCTACAAGTAGCTATATTTGTCGGCTGTGCACCGTGATTATGGTCCGTCTCAATATGTGACTTACCCCCAAATGTGTCACCAGCGTGCATGCTAATTACAAGCTATTCAGTGTATGGAAATATGCTAATTGAACACAATGAAGCTGATAGAGGGGAGCAATTCCAGCCTCCAAAGACGTAACCTGCATGCATTTATGCATGCAAATTAAAAGCATTAATTGTCCTCAAACTTGCTTATTCAACATAATTATTGGCTAACCTGGTTAAATAAAGGATAAATAAAAATATAATGTTGCAGAGGGTGTAAGGACCACAGGGTTTTTAACAGCAAACACACCATGTGTGTTTGCACATGTTTGAGAACTAGAGTATAATTTATCATTGTCTTTTTAATAGAGTACATCACAGCAGACCCTGACCGGTGAAACACGCAGGGACATGGGATGTCAAACAGACCCTCCGTATACACAGTCCGGTGCAACGCAGACAGTGTGCAATGTGAGATCTGTTGGCACAAAAATGCTATTACCGTCTTCAAAATCTGTGACCACCCAGTTGTCCCTTAATACACTGAAGCAACACGTGAGAAGCAAAGGTGTGTATATGTATGTGATATGGTCAACAAACTGGTATTAATTAAGCCAGGAATCAGACATAACCCATAGCCCTTAGAAACATAAACGTATTCAGTAACATTACATGATCATTATTTGCTAAAGATTTTACTAAAGTTCTTTCTCATTTTCTTTGTTTCTTTATAATCAGCTTCACAGGCCAATGTATCCTGCGAGAATGCTGGCACAGAGACCATTGTGCAAGAAAAAGGGCTAGAATTTTCTTCTACACCAGTGAAGGGGTGGGCATCCTCACTGGGTGTCAGACCAGCTGAAAGAGCTTGAGTTGCTAGGAGTCAGACGAGAAGGAGGAAACGAGAAGACATCGTTGTTTCAGCGCCACATGACTTTATATTTTTAACACGTTTCAACAGTTAATTTCATCGTTCAGCTCCAACAAAAACTCTCTAACCTTGGATACATCTTGGTTGTATCGGTGGTAGCTTGGTAGCCAGACATTTAATTTGCTATTTCATGCGATTTAATTTTTTTAAATATTCACTGTTTGTGCTAATAAAGTTATTTCTTTGAATAAACATGTTCATTGCCAATTGTGCTTTTCTCAATAAATTCAGTCATGTCCGTGATGGTCAGTGTATTCCATAGGATAACAATGACATGAATATACAACATAGAATATGGTATAACAATTTTTATTTTATTATTGGGGTTTAGTTATGACCCACAGTGACCAATAGATCTACACCGCCAAAGATCTGCCAACCAATCACGAGGGATTTCTTGTTTAAGTGATATTCAGCCAAACCGAAATTCAGGCCGGCCAGGCGGTTTCGCTGCTATTCATATGCTATTGCCAATTGATTATTGCAGTTATTGTATTTTTAATAACCTAATTCCTGTAAGAATCCAAGATTTATGATCCCAAAATAATCACTTGACGCATTTCGCGTCGCTTGCCAACGACATGCTTGCTGTACCGCTTCCAATTGAGGTGGCTCAGAGAATACTATTCAACCTAGTGAGTAGCCTAATGGTCAACACTAGTTTGTGTTATCAGGAAATGCTGCTTAGTGAAGAAGTAGGTGGCTCTTAAAAGAGCCTTTTTTGATCGTGTGTTGTGGTGTAGATCTACTTCTTGGCGGGCTTCTCGGTCTTCTTGGGCAGAAGGACGGCCTGGATGTTGGGCAGCACACCGCCCTGAGCGATGGTCACTCCGCCGAGGAGCTTGTTGAGCTCCTCGTCGTTGCGGACGGCCAGCTGCAGATGGCGGGGGATGATGCGGGTCTTCTTGTTGTCGCGGGCAGCGTTTCCAGCCAACTCCAGGATCTCAGCGGTCAGATACTCGAGAACCGCCGCCAGGTACACGGGAGCTCCGGCACCGACGCGGTGAGCGTAGTTTCCCTTACGGAGGAGTCTGTGCACACGGCCGACGGGGAACTGGAGTCCGGCCCTGGATGAGCGGGTCTTGGCCTTCGCCCTGGCTTTGCCTCCGGTTTTACCTCTTCCTGACATGATAGTGAGTAGCTTTTCAAAAATGAGAATGAATTGCTCCTGCCGACACACCGGGTCCTTTATATCTGTTGAAAACAACGCCATCCAATAAGACTCGCCCAAATTGAGCGCAATCTAGTTTGAATTCATGGCGCGCATGTACCAAATATTCTATCCAATGGGCGTCTTGGAGTTTAGGGGGCGGCGCCATGCCGAGCTTCGATGGCGGACCAATGTGCAGCCCGCTGGTAGGACGCGTCAACCAATCAAACGCTCGTCATCGCTCCAGTGTTAATATAGCTAGAGAACCCATAACCGTTTTGTTTCTTTTAAACGTTAAACGTCATTTATCTCATATGATCGTCAACATAGTAATCTCTGCCATTTTTATCACTGCTACTGAAATAAGTCCCTCAAAACACTGACCGGTGTATTGCATGGGAGCTGTCGGCTACACTACAACAGTGTACTCTTGTGAACGCAAGTGGCGCATTTGACATTATAACGCTAATAAGAAACAACGACGGTCCGATATACATTTTTAATCTCAGTGCTGAATAACACAGGGGACCCACTGTCTCTTTAATATCTGTAAGCCACCGTTTTAACCATGAGTTTGAATTAACTGTGTTCTCTACCAAACTGCATGACCTCTAAAGTACATGTTTAGTGGGGTATTTTTCATGGACGTATCAAAGGTATTTTTGGGTCTAGGTTGCCTTCCTCTTACTTGACCCAGGAAGGGGCGTGGAACGATCTGCAATGTTAATTGATTACAAAACGCTGCGATGTGGTTACAACTGCACACGTGTGAGTCTATGACGTAGCAATTATGCATAATAAGGTAATTGCTAAAACTTCAAACCACCAGCACACAGGAGGGCATGTTTCCGGTTGTTGATCATGTTTATTAGTGGATGTTGGCAGACAATGAGGGTTCAATCAGGGAGGAACATAAAATAAGATAAGATAAAGTCCCCTACCCCCCTAAAACACAGAGCCAAAACCACTCAGAGGAAAACAGACATGTTTCAATCCCGCCCCCCCCCCCCCCCCCCCAAAAAAAAAACACTCATCATCAACACACAGACCGGTTGTCCGCTAATACTGCCGTCAGACAGAGAGACCGCCTGTCGTAACAGACGAGACGTTCTCTGGTCCATCTGGTCACTAGTCTAGTTTCTGGTCCGGGTCGGCTGTGGTACAAAGAGGTGAAGATGCATTTCCGGTAATGTTGCATTCTGGGTACTGCTGCACGTAGACCTTTTAAACTCAGGGGGTCGGATCTTAACGTGGCGGTATGTTCGGAATACTGAGGCTAACGCTGGTTAGCATGCCAACATCGGTTAGCAATAGCAATTACAATTAGCACAAGAATAACAATTAGCACAGCTCACTGTCTTCTAGCTAACCTGAGGACGTTGGAGAGCGATATAAAAGCTGGGATGCTCGTTGTGAACGCGCGCCCGAGAGTCGCGTCGTAGCGCATGCTAATGCGGCCGGCGCGACGCAGGCTCCTCCCTCCTCCGTCGCTCGGCAGCCGGACAGATAAAAAAAGTTTTCAGCGCTCAGCGTCGCCTGGCAACACTTTAAATAAAGATGTTTGTAACAATCAGGTGAGAGAGCAGGCGGGGGGTAGTCCCACGGGACGGGACGGGACGGGGGGGACCAGGTCAGTCTGTCTCATCAAGGCCCAGACCTTCACTCACCCCCCGGGGGGACGGACGGACGGACGGACGGACGGACGGACGGACGGACGGACGGACGGACAGTCGCCCCTCAGCCCTGGTCGTCCCCTTGGAGGGGGGGGCGGGGGGGTGTAGGGGGAGTCTCCTGTCCTGGGACACCGGCTGTCAAGCACTGAATACACTGCTGGTGGAGGAGGAGGGGGGGGGAGGAGGGGGGGGGAGAGGAGGAGAGGAGGAGCATGACAGAGGAGGTGGAGGAGAGGAGGTGGCCCAGACAGGGGGTCCAGCAGCCTGGGAACCGTCTCAGCAGGGGGGCAGACACAACAGGGGGATTCTGGGTAAGGCAACCATTTGCATTCCAGGATGGTTAGTGCGAGTAGGACGGGAGCCAATGGGAGCGGTTCTTTCTTTGTGTCATGGCTGCTCCTCTTCTTCCTCTCCTCTTCATATTCGTCATTTTAATCCCCTCAATTTCCACCAAAGGTACTTCCTGTTCCTGACAGGAAGTGATGCAGGTCTAGGAGGAGTCTGTGGTCTTCAGAGCGTCGACTTTGGCCTCCAGGTCTGAAATCTGAAGCACATTAACACACAGGTAAATCACGCCGTCAACGGCACAAAGAACCACCAGCTAATGACTGGACCGAGATAATGCATCCCATAATTACACTTAACCAGGAAAGCCCTGTTGAGATTAAGATCTCTCTTTCAAGGGGGACCTAGACTGCATAAACATCCAACACAAGGTGTTAAACATAAAATATAAATATATATAATAACTACATACATGTAATACTATTTAGTACAATATCTATATATTACAATGCTATACATACAAAAATATAAATATACATAAACACGCACACACACACACACACACCACACACACACACACACACACAGTATAATATCTCTATGTGTACCTGGTCCTGGAGGTGGTTGGTTTGTTAGTATACAGTATAATATCTCTGTATATAGTATAATATCTATATATTTAGTAGTACTGTATTTTCCGCACGAAAAGGCACACTTAAAAGCCTTTCATTTTCTCAAAAAAACGACAGTGCGCCTTATAATCCCGAGTGCCTTATGTATGGCGAACCAACAAACACTTAGGCCCCGTCCACACGGAGCTGAAACGGGCGAAAACGATCCGATTTCGTTTTATGCGGTTCAGGGATATCACCGTAAAGACGGAGTCAAACCGCATCGAGCTGTAGAAACGCTGTAGTAAATATTCAAGGCGCTGGTCGCTCCACGGAAAAAAAGTGGAGCGCATCGAGCCTGCGCACATACAGCCTGCGCGCTGTATACAAACATTCAGTCACGAGGAGATTAAACCTTTTAAATTGAGCAGAAATACTTTTTAATGTACAGTTAATAATTACATTTATCAAGGGGCTTTAAAAAAGCTACAAAAAGAATACAAATAAAATAATAAATAAAAAATTCAACGCAACTCTTACGTCCCCCAGCTGGTGGGGGGCTAATCCCATAATCGTTTGCGTTTCAGGCGTACACACGAATCCTAACACGAAACCGCATAGGTCCGGATAGATTTGAAACCACCTCCGAGGGTGGTTTCAGAAAAGTGCGGTTGGTCTGGACGGTCGGCCGAAACGCACAAGACTTATGCGGTTTCACCAAAAAATTGGCTTTGTGTGGACTGGGCCTTAGAAGGCGAACACACGTTCACCAAGACGGGGAGACAGCCCCGGGCGACTCACGCCACTATCTGACAATGGATCGTGGATGCCGGGGCTGATACATCAGTCTCCACTGTGGTCCCAGCTTTCACGAAGGCAGGAATAATCACTGAACTGCCAGGCAGCAGCCGGGCATGCTGGATGCCGTACTCGCCCAACTGTTCAATTCGGACACTGTTCAAGAATTCGAGGGATTCGTGGACGGGGAATGAACTGAAAAAGTGAGCTTTACGTGTTACCGTAGCTGAACAATGTTGACTTATGCACTAACGTTTGAATTAGCGGTATCAGACTGTTCTTTTACGTGTTTACAACTGAACAAGGCTGGGAGATATTGTTAATATGGACATTAACGTTTGAACATCGTTACCATGGGAGTGAACGGAGTTGTCAGAACGCTTAATAAAGTTGGACTTTATCTGACTGTTTTGTTGACATTCCCTTTAGCACGGCTCCATCTAGTCGATGCATAACGCAACCCCAGTCAAACGTTTGACTGCAGTATCTTCTATTCTATGCGCCTTATAATCCGGTGCGCCTTATAGTGCGGTAAATACGGTATATAGTATAATGTGTACCTGGTCCTGGAGGTGGTTGGTCTCTTCTCGGTGCGAGGCATCGTTTTCCTTCTGAGCCTGACTCAGATCCGTCTCCTTCTTCTGGTGCTCAGTCTGCCTGCACACACACACACACACACACACACACACGTTAACACATGCACACACACATTAACGCAAACACACACACATTAACGCAAACACACACACATTAACGCAAACACACACACACACCCACATTAACACATGCACACACACACATTAATGCACACACACACACACACACACACACACACACATTAACGCATGCACACACACACGCACATTAACGCAAACACACACACACACATTAACGCACACACACACACACACACCCATTAACGCATGCACACACACACACACACACACATAAACACACACATGTTATAATGGTTCATGAGGACTGGTTATAATGGTTCATGAGGACTGGTTATAATGGTTTATGAGGACTGGTTATAATGGTTTATGAGGACTGGTTATAATGGTTTATGAGGACTGGTTATAATGGTTCATGAGGACTGGTTATAATGGTTTATGAGGACTGGTTATAATGGTTTATGGGGACTGGTTTTAATGGTTTATGGGGACTGGTTATAATGGTTCATGAGGACTGGTTATAATGGTTTATGGGGACTGGTTATAATGGTTTATGGGGACTGGTTATAATGGTTTATGGGGACTGGTTTTAATGGTTCATGAGTTCTGGTTATACTGGTATGTGGGGTCGTCTGTACCTCTGCTGGTATTCTCGGATCAGTCTTTTGGCTTTGCTGTATTTCCTCTCCAGCGTCTGATACTGGGACTGCGTCTCCTTCAGGTGTTCATCCACCGCCTGCACACAGACAGGCAGACAGACAGACAGGTCGTCAGACAGACAGGTCGTCAGAGAGACAGGTTGCCATGCAGACAGGTAGTCCGACAGACAGGTAGTCAGGCAGACAGGTACCTGACAAAGGCTCTTGGATTCCATCCAGTCAGTCAGTCAGATAGACAGTCAGACAGACAGACAGGTAGTCAGACAGACAGGTAGTCAGACAGACAGGTAGTCAGGCAGACAGGTACCTGACAAAGGCTCTTGGATTCCATCCAGTCAGTCAGTCAGATAGACAGTCAGACAGACAGACAGGTAGTCAGACAGACAGGTAGTCAGGCAGACAGGTGGTCAGGCAGACAGGTGGTCAGACAGACAGGTGGTCAGGCAGACAGGTGGTAAGGCAGACAGGTGGTCAGGCAGACAGGTGGTCAGGCAGACAGGTACCTGACAGAGGCTCTGGGCTTCCATCCAGTCAGCCAGATATACAGGTAGTCCGACAGACAGGTGGTCAGACAGACATGTGGTCAGGCAGACAGGTGGTCAGGCAGACAGGGGGTCAGACAGACAGGTGGTCAGACAGACAGGTGGTCAGGCAGACAGGTGGTCAGGCAGACAGGTACCTGACAGAGGCTCTGGGCTTCCATCCAGTAGCCCTCCAGCTTCTCCATCCGGTCCTTGTTGTCTCTGATGTTCTGCTCCAGCTGAGCGCGCTCAGACCGCCACCGCTGTCGCTCCTGCTCAGCGTGGGACAGCTGGGGGCGGGGCATCGGCGGTAAACCATCATCACAACAAGAATTAGAAGAGTAGCTTTACATATACACGCACTGGGGATGGGCGCGAGGAATCGAGTGCCTGAGTGCTCCTCGTTTGCATATATACACACTCAGACAAAATTAAGTTTAATCTAATTAAGTCTTCTGAAGCAAATGTAGACATTTTCTGTGGGGCGCGTGCCGTGCCGTGTGCACAACGCCACAATTCAAAAAGTTAAGAGATGGCGGTTAGAACAAAGCGCAGCAAAGTATAGAAATGTTTTCCAGAAATAGGAGATCACAAGGTGGAATGTAAAATATGCCAAACGACACTGAGCTACCAGAGTACTACGAGCACTATGTGGCAACATGCTCCTGAAACACAACGCAGAGTTCGGGAGAGCAGACCCGCCTCAACAGAGTGTGTCGGCTACTTTCACCGCCGCAAGACGCCTGCTTCTCCCGGCCACCTCCGTGCCAGCGCAGCGAGTGTTCTCCGCCACGGGACGGATAGTGGACAGGACGCGCTCCCGCCTGTCTCTACAGCGCGTCGGACCAGGCTGCGTATTTTCTTCACCAAGGAATTGTATTCGGTTTCGGATAATCATTATTTCTAGGTTGTATTTCTCTAAATGTGTATGAAGGTAGGCATCAGATATAATATGATTAACTCGATTCTGGTTGAAATATAGGCCCCCATTTGTAATATTTTAGTTCATTGGCTGCCGTTTTATTTGCAACTTTAAATCATTTAGCATGAGTAGAGCGATTGTTTTTTTTTTTTTTTAAAACCATTACAGGCCTTTGTTCGACGTGATTTAAATTGTGAGACGCATATTTATTTATTTTTGTAAGGAAAATGTGTTTTGAACGTTTGTAAAAAATAAATAATGAATACTCTGGCTGTTTGGGAATAAGCGTTACATGTTGGGTTGGTCGCCGTTCCTTCAGTCCTTCGATCACTCGAGTGTGGACGAGTGCACTAGTGCATCTGAACCATCCTCAACCCCGTCTCACCTTCCTCTTCAGGAGCTGAAGCTCTGCCTGGGTGACCGCGTGCTTTATCTGGAGCTGCAGACAGACAGGTACACAGACAGACAGGTATTTACTATGAGGTAATATTGTGAACACATCGGGATGTGTTCACAATACGATATAAAGCATGTTTATCACATGTTATAGAGACAGACATGTTAAGGACAGAAGACAGAACATGTTATTAGAGACATTAGTTATAAGAGACGAATGTTTATAGAGACAGAGACAGACATGTTATAGAGACAGACATGTTATAGAGACATGTTATAGAGACAGAGACAGACATGTTATAGAGAGACGTGTTATAGAGACAGACATGTTATAGAAAGAAATGTTATAGAGACAGACATGTTATAGACAGACATGTTATAGAGACAGAGACAGACATGTTATAGAGACAGACATGTTATAGAGACAGAGACAGACATGTTATAGAGAGACATGTTATAGAGACAGACATGTTATAGAAAGAAATGTTATAGAGACAGACATGTTATAGAGACAGAGACAGACATGTTATAGAGACAGACATGTTATAGAGACAGACATGTTATGATGGACCATAAAACAGGCAGACAGACAGGCAGACAGACACAGACCTCCTTGTACTTGAGGGCCAGCCTGTCAGGGTCCAGGTCAGCGGGGTCTGCGGGCGACGGGGAGCTCTGATCCTCTACACAGTTGGGGAACACGGGGCTCAGCATCTCCTCCTCGTCCGTCACGTATTCCCCCGTCTGCACACACACCGTGACAACACACATGTTACACACACACGCAATCACAGCACACACGCTATACACACACAGACAATATTAACACACGCACATCTGTGTATATCTCTATAGTCTCCTACCTCTTGTATCTCTATAGATCTATAGATCTAGATGTGTCCTACCTCCTGTATCTCTATAGATCTATATTTACCCCACCTCTTGTATCTCTATAGATCTATAGATCTAGATGTGTCCTACCTCCTGTATCTCTATAGATCTATAGATCTAGATGTGTCCTACCTCCTGGTCCTCTTCCAGGTACTGGCTGTATCTCTGCTCCATCAGGTCCTTCTGCCACCTCTCCTGCTCCAGGGTCTGTTGGATCAGCTGAGCCACCTCACTCTGCTCCCCGGGCTTCTCTCGACCAATCACAAACCTGCACCCATCACAGACCACGGCCCAACAGTCCTGAGATGCTCATGGGATCAAGGTTAGAGCTGGAAAGGACTGAAACTTGATGGTGTGTGTGTGTGTGTGTGTGTGTGTGTGTGTGTGTGTGTGGTGTGTGTGTGTGTGTGTGTGTGGTGTGTGTGGTGTGTGTGTGTGTGTGTGTGTGTGTGTACCTCACGGTTCCGCTGGTGTTTCTGAGGACCGACGCGGCGAAGCTCTGAGTGACGCCGACCAGACTGGTCCCGTCCACCTCGACGATGAGGTCGTTCACCTGGATCCTACACAACACACCACACACACCCACACACACACACACACACACACACACACACACACACACACACACACACACACACACACACACACAGGTCAAAGTTCTTCCTTTAGAGGCCTACAGTCCGAGTTTTTTTCCGGAATCTCCATCTTTAATGCGCTAATATTACCCAGAATGCCCCAGTGTACCTGGTGTCGCGGTGGGCCGCCCCGCCGTCCGTCACCGTCTTCACGAAGATCCCCAGCTTCTCCAGCCCCATGTCAGCGCCGGCCCCCATGCCGATGATGCTGATCCCCAGACCGTCTCCGTCTGGAGAGAGACCGCCGCTTAGAGGGACACTCGGAGAGACCGCCGTTTAGAGGGACACTCGGAGAGACCGCCGCTTAGAGGGACACTCGGAGAGACCGCCGCTTAGAGGGACACTCGGAGAGACCGCCGCTTAGAGGGACACTCGGAGAGACCGCCGTTTAGAGGGACACTCGGAGAGACCGCCGCTTAGAGGGACACTCTGAGAGACCGCCGCTTAGAGGGACACTCGGAGAGACCGCCGCTTAGAGGGACACTCAGAGAGACCGCCGCTTAGAGGGACACTCGGAGAGACCGCCGCTTAGAGGGACACTCGGAGAGACCGCCGCTTAGAGGGACACTCAGAGAGACCGCCGCTTAGTGGGACACTCAGAGAGACCGCCGCTTAGAGGGACACTCAGAGAGACCGCCGCTTAGTGGGACACTCAGAGAGACCGCCGCTTAGTGGGACACTCAGAGAGACCGCCGCTTAGAGGGGCACAGAGTAACATTGTGTTGTTACAGCATGTCTAACATTAAGTTACAGTGTGTGTGTAAAACATTATTTTGTTGTTACAGCGTGTGTAACATTGTGTTGTTACAGCGTGTCACATTGTGTTACAGCGTGTTTGTACCTTTCTCCAGCTCCACGGGGAACAGCTCCAGCTTCTCCACCCTCTTCTCCAGCTCGTACTCGGCCGAGGCGGCCATGGGATCCACGTCCTCGTTACGGCGGTCGTAGTCCTCGTTAGAGTATGTGGTGAACACCTGCAAGGTCAAAGGTCACACGCTGACAAAGGATCCCTACACAGGGAACAGAACCGCTAACCCTGCAGTGTGAGGGCCTTGTACTTTGTTCATAACCGCACCACTATTATCAATATGGCTTCCATAACCCTGTAGCATATAAAGGAAACAGCATCATACTGTCTTAAAGCTAACTAGACTCTGTGGCTAAACCTCCCAATCCATAAAGCCGATATTGTAAGTGTATGTCCCAACACTCTGCAGGGGAGCTAACAGAGAGCTAACTGTCTCTCACTCTCTCTCTCTGAAGGAGCTAACAGAGAGCTAACTGTCTCTCACGCTCTCTCTCTGAAGGAGCTAACAGAGAGCTTACTGTCTCTCTCGCTCAGGCCTACAGGAAGAGAGTTGTTAGCATTTCTACCGCCGGTTGGTGCTGGCATGTCTGCTGCACCTAGCTGTGACCTCTATCTAGAGTTGGCTACTTCTAAAAGTAGAATATGTCCCCACACACACACACAGGAAGTGTGTGTGTGTGTGTGTGTGTGTGTGTGTGTGTGTGTGTGTGTGTGTGTGTGTGTGTGTGTGTGTGTGTGTGTGTGTGTGTGTGTGTGTGGTTATGTGACTGCTTGTTGCGAAATCAACAGAGAGCGAGCAAGAGAGAGTGAGCGCGAGTCAGGAGGATGGAGGGAGGAGAAAGAGTGACTGTGTCAGCAGAACCCGGAGGTGAAACACTCTGAGTGTCAGCGACACCGTTTCCTCTCGTCTGCTGCTGCTGCCTCTGATCGAAGGCCAGACTGCACTGAAACAGTCGGATAGATAAACCAGCTAGGGCAAACCTCTAGGCTAACCAGCTGGCTCACTCAGCGAGCCAAATCAGATCAAGCCAGCTAAACTAGCTATGTAAACAAGCTAGGTAAACCCCGCTTGTCAAGTCAGCTAGGCTCACCAGCAGGCTCAAATCAAAATGGCTGAATTAGCAGGACAAACTAGCTAGTTGAACTCAGTCCGCCCCGCTCTAGTCCAGTCTCTAGGTGGTGCACAATGACGGAGCGAGAGTCCGAGTTCCTTCAGAGTCTCTTTAGTGTTTTTGTTTCTACTGAAGGGGGTGGAGACTGCCTGGTGTTGTCCTAAATGTGGTGTGATCGCTGAACGCTGATCTGGCTAGGACCAGTTTGGTCTCCGTGGAGACGGGGAATCAGATCAATATGAATCCTGCCTGCCTCTCAAGGCCAATTTCCACTGGAATCGGCACGGCTGCGAACCGCCAACTTACAAAAAATCGAAGTATCGTAAACGAAGTGCCGGTTTGGGGACGGTTCCGTGCCGTGCCGTATCCAGTGGAATAGCCTACATTGACCTTAATGGTTTCTATTAGTTTTGGCGACCGGTTCGCTGCTGTACCGCTTCCGTGCCGCTTCCGGTGTAAATAGGCCTTCACACAGTGTTCATATTCGTGTTTTTTTGTTATTTGGTAAAATCTTGGAGGTGCTAAAAACGTTTGGGGAGTCGTGTATTCGTTCTTTTGTTCACGTTGTTCTCGGACCCGGCCTGACTGCCTGACTTCTGCGAGACGCTGACCAGAGAGGAATGAAATCAGAATCCTGTGGTGAAGTGACAAACGCGCGGCGACACGCCAGAGAATGCTAGCTCTCTCTGAGGCGGCTACGGGGTCAGAGGTCACCGGCCTGATCCATGAGGTCGCCTCTGCTACCCTCAATGTCTGCCTCTGCTCAGGTCACACGTACCACATACCTATCTGTATCACATCACACATCAAGCCACGCCCGCCCACCGTAATTGGTCCAGTGCTGAAGCAGATCTTCCTATTGGCTGGAGGCGGCTCCTCCTCCTGGGGTAAGCCTGGTATCTCTGAGGAGCTGCTCTCGGGGTGGTACTCCTCCTCCTCCTCCTCCTCCTCGTCCTCGTCGTCGTCGTCCAGCTGGCTGCCCCCCGAGTCATCCCCCAGGCCGCTGTAGGCGCTGATGTCCACCGTGTCCTCCTTCCTCCAGTCCTCCTCCTCCTCCTCCTCCTCCTCCTCTCCCTTCCCCTCCACCCCTCCCCCTCTCTCCGGCTCCTCGGCGGGCCAGGGGGAGGAGGGGGGCGGAGGAGCGCCGGCGTTCTCCTGGGAGGCGTGGACGTCGGCCTGGACCTCGCCCCCCCCGCCGGCCCCCGGCACCGGGGCCGGGGACGTACTGGAGCCCCTGGCTTCGGTCCCGGGTCGGGCCTCACGGGGGGGTGCTGGGGGCTGAGTCTCAGGGGAGGAAGAGGAGGAGTCAGGGGAGGAGGAGGAGGAGGAGGAGGAAGAGGAGCGGGGATCCCCTGAAGGAGCAGGCGCCTCCTTATCTCCGAGTCCAGACGTCCGGACAGCTCCTCCCTCCACCTCCTCGTCTCCTCGAGGAGCAGAACATGACTTCACCTGCTGAAGGGAGAGAGAGAGAGAGAGAGAGAGAGAGAGAGAGAGAGAGAGGGAGAGAGAGAGAGAGAGAGAGAGAGAGAGAGAGAGGGAGAGGGAGAGGGAGAGAGAGAGAGAGAGAGAGAGAGAGAGCGGGGAGAGAGAGAGAGAGAGAGGGAGAAGAGAGAGAGAGGAGAGAGAGAGAGGGAGAGGGAGAGAGAGAGAGAGAGAGACGTTATCGGGCTAAAGGGAGACGCAAAGGGCAGACAGACAGACGGACAGGTGCTCTTAGCTCACCTTGCTCCCTGGAGGCCCTGCCCCCAGACCAGGAGGTTTGGGGGGTTTCTGTGGGGGGGTGGGCAGGGGGGAGGAGGCGCAGCGCTGGTGAGGAGCAGCAGGAGGAGGCGGGGGGGCGGGCCTGGGGTCCGTGGCCTCGAACACGGCGCTGAGCTGGCTGACGGTGGGGCTGGGCACATCCAGGGGGGCGGAGCCTGGCAGGGGGCCGGCGGCGCTAGCGAGGGTGTGGGTGGGGCTTATTGGGACAGAGGTGGAGCTTAGTGGCCCGGGGGCGGAGCAAAATGGGGTGGCGGTGGAGCTAGGTATTGTGGATGCAGGGGCGGAACTAGGTCCAGTGGGGGCGGGGCTATCGACCCGTGGGGGCGGGGCCAGGTCCCGTGGGGGCGGGGCCAGGTCCCGTGGGGGGGTCCAGGGTGGGGTCCAGGGTGGGGTCCAGGGTGGGGTCCAGGGCGGGCTCCAGGCGGTCCAGAGCCTCGGTGGAGCCGTCGAAGCGGGCGACCACGTCCAGACGGCCGCCCTGCAGCCCGGCCGCGCCCTCCCGCTTCAGGAGGATCCGGTTGGTCGCCTGCTTCTCCTGCACAACATTAACCAGTCAACCAGGTAACCAGGTAACCATCTAACCAGTAACCAGGTAACCAGGTAACCATCTAACCAGTAACCAGGTAACCAGTCAACCAGGTAACCAGGTAACCATCTAACCAGTCAACCAGTCAAACAGGTAACAATCTAACCAGTCAACCAGGTAACCAGGTAACCAGTCAACCAGTAGAACTGTTAAATGAATTCCCCATGAGGCAGTACTGTAGTACTCCTCCTCACCTGCAGGGTGCGCTGTTCGAAGATCTTGCGGGTCTCCTGCAGCTTGGAGGGGCCGGGCGGGGCGGGGGGGCGGCCGGGCCGCGGCTCCAGACTGTGGAGCCGCTCGGGGAGTCGCAGGGGGCCCTGCCGGCCCGGGGGGAGGGACAGCCTCACCTGCTCCCCTGCTGGAGCCCCCCACGTAACACACCGTTACACAACACGATACACACTGTTACACACCGTTACACACGTTACACACTGTTACACACTGTTACACACGTTACACACTGTCACACACTGTTACACACACCGTTACACACCGTTACACACCGTTACACACGTTACACACTGTTACACACACTGTTACACACACTGTTACACACACTGTTACACACACTGTTACACACACTGTTACACACCTGTTACACACCTGTTACACACTGTTACACACACTGTTACACACACGTTACACACACTGTTACACACTGTTACACACACCATAACACACCGTTACACACTGTTACACACTGGAAAAGGAAAAAGTTATAAGGGGTGAGCAAATAGGAGATAGGAGACAGGGGGTGAGGAGATAGGAGGCAGGGGGTGAGGAGATAGGAGACAGGGAGTGAGGAGAGAGGAGACAGGGGGTGAGGAGATAGGAGCCAGGGGGTGAGGAGATAGGAGACAGGGGGTGAGGAGATAGGGGTGAGGAGATAGGAGACAGGGGGTGAGGAGATAGGAGACAGGGGGTGAGGAGATAGGAGCCAGGGGGTGAGGAGATAGGAGACAGGGGGTGAGGAGATAGGGGTGAGGAGATAGGAGACAGGGGGTGAGGAGATAGGAGACAAGGGGTGAGGAGATAGGAGACAGGGGGTGAGGAGATAGGAGACAGGGAGTGAGGAGGTGCTCACCCAGGCCGCGGGCGCCGCCCTCCTCCCCGGGCGCCGTGCTCTCCATCTGGAGGAACATGCTCTTGATGCGGTTGACGTTGGAGCCGTAGCGGCGGCCGCGGGTGCCGGGCCGAGGGGGTGGGAGGGGCTTGCTGGAGGGGTTGTTGAGGTGGTCGGTCGCCTGCTTCAGCGCCGCCAGCCCCGCCTCGTACGCGTTCCGGTGGGGGGAGGGGCTGCGGAGGGTGGAGTTCCCCCCTCCCGATACCTTCCCGCCGCCGCTGGCGGACGGAGGCTCCGTCTTCATCATGGTGGAGGAATCAAACGCACCAGGTGGAGACGCAGGTCAGCAGGCGGAGGACGGGAGCATCCTGGGGACGCTTGATACGCAGACAGACAGACAGGGACCTCCTGGAGAGAGGAGGAGGAGAGGAGAGGAGAGGAGAGAGGAGGAGAGGAGGAGAGAGAAGAGGAGAGAGAAGAGGAGAGGAGAGGAGGAGGAGAGGAGAGGAGAGAGGAGAGGAGAGGAGAGGAGAGGAGAGGAGAGGAGAGGAGAGGAGAGGAGAGGAGAGGAGAGGAGAGAGGAGAGGAGAGAGAAGAGGAGAGGAGAGAGGAGAGGAGGAGAGGAGAGAGGAGAGGAGGAGGAGAGAGGAAGAGGAGACAAGATTATTGCATACATAATTCGGTGGCTTCATCCTGGTGAAATGCAAAGCGTCTGAAATGCCTCCAGTCAGATTAAAGCTGGAGGCTGAGGGGAGGCGGGTCTGCAGGGTGCAGCCAGGAGGGTCACCACAGATACGGGCTCTCTGTGGTGATGGGGCCGGCCGTACCTCTACGGCTGGCTGGGCGTCTCGAAGGGAGTGGACCTCTAACTGACCGGCCCATAGACACAATCAGTTTATACACCTCATCGAGCAAACGCTAGGACTTTGTTGTGGTTCTTTTAAGAAATTCCACACAAAACGAATACCACTTCGACAGTATTATAAAAGGTGTTGTAGATAAGATGTGAGAGTTATCCTTTGAGGGCCTTTTGCTGCCACAAGTGAGAGAAGAACACTGATAGTATGTCCTTCGCGTCTCTGACCATCAGAGCGCCTCTGACCAATCAGGGCATCTCCTCTGGAATTCACAGAATCCCGCTCGCCTGTCAATCATAGTTGCATTAAATGCACCTCTTTGACATAGTGGAGGAGAGGGAGGGAGAGAGGGAAAACTTCTTGGTTTTGTATTTTCTAGATCTTTTCTGCTCTCCTACAGCTGGTCCATAGTACAGAAGCATTAAGCCCTGACTCAGTCTGCTGCTGCCTGACAGCTGACACGCGGACACACACACACACACACACACACACACACACACACACACACACACACACACACACACACACACACACACACACACACACACACACACACACACACACACACACACACACACACACACACACACACACACACACACAGGGTTTTGACATGCTGCAGTAGCCTTTTTTCTGACTTCCTGTTTTCGCTTCCATCTTCGCGCCCTGGCGAACACCACTTCCTGTTTATTGTCACAGGCCACGCCCCTCTGTTGTGACACAGGCCCCTCCCCCTGGCGTGAGCTGGGCGCTGTAGCCGTCAAACACCGCAGGGCTCCAGGTTTGTGTCGTGGTAACGTTATTATTTATTGACTTTCATTCCTGTAGTGATGGCGACTCTCAGAGCAGCTCGCAGTCCGCCCACAGACATCATCCCAACGACAACGTGAATGAACATGAATCAGAGCTGAATGGGGAGAACAGAACAAAGACCGGAACGCTCCGTTAAACCGGACCGGGAGGCGACGTGCAGGGACACGAACCACGCGCCTCACAGGCCGTGACGTCGACTGCAGTCATCAATACTCAGTGATTAGTAATCACTGATCGCTTCTGATTCGCGGGGGGTGCGATATGACCGATGACCCCAAAGCACGACAGGGGGCAGTACCGACCCCTCGGTCCAGACAGGCGACCCCCGATAACGAGCCCTCCCGACACTAACGGCTCGTCCCCGCGGGCCTGACCACGCAGGCCCGTTGCGCGGCTCCGGGCTAAGAGCTCGTGAGGTGCAGGCCGACCCTCAGACATAAGGCCGGCCTGTTCTCCTCCTACAGGGAGACCGGAGGCTCGCGGCCCGTCACACCGTCATGTGTCCGCAGACTCCGCAGAAAACCTCCAACGTATAATGCACACACACACACACACACACACACACACACACACACACACACACACACACACACACACACACACACACACACACACACACACACACACACACACACACACTCGCTTTACATCCGCGTGCTCGGTCCTCCGCGCGGCCCGTCCTGTGTCGGTCCGCGCGGAGGACCCTGATGAGGAGGACCGGAGGAACCGTCCCGCGGGGAGGGGGGGCTTAGGACCCCGCGGACACGGCCTGCCCGCCGCTTCCTTCCTGCATCCCTCCTCGTTCAGGACCGACAGCCACCGACACATCGAATATATATCATATATATAGAATATACCGCACCGGTCCGCAGCCCCGTCCCGGCACAACCTACCGGATCTCCAGTCGATGTCGTCGGGTTTTCACTGCGTTACAATCCGCTCACTGCTGCCATTGTGTCTCTAACTCCGCCCTTCCCGTTTCACCCTGCCGCTAGCGAACACACTGCTGTGTGTGTGTGTGCTCCTCCTCCTCCTCCTCCTGCTCCTCCTCCACCACCTCTCCATCCCTCCTCTATGTCTGTCATCACCGGCACGTGGGCTGTCAATAGCTACACAATACACAATATATGTATCTGATTAATAAACCGCAAAAATGGCCCAGATAAATCGATAAGATCAACATAATAAAATAATAACCTCGCATTGTGTTCAACATGAACCGAGGAACGAGACGGACCTAAAGGAGAGGATCTGATCCGACATCAGGCGACTTCATATTTCATTTAAACCAGTGCTTCTACCAGAGACTATATATAACCCAGAAGTACATTATTGATGATAATCAAGATCATCTTATAATAATGTAATACATTATTTAAAATAATTTAGCATCCTGGAGTTTCATTCCCTTTCCATTGTCCTCCTAGGAACAAACAGTTCCACATTATATTATGTTTAATTAACTTCATCTTGATATGCAGAACATTTAGAACTGGACGCACGGTTAATTATATCAGCTAGCAGCCCAAGCTACTAACTAGCCTAGCTAACTATCTTGGCTAGCTAGCCTAGAGATAGCTTTAGCTTGTATGATAGCTGGTTGAAGATGCATCTCAATTACAAAACCAAATACAAAATAAATAAACAAGTATATTTCTGATTGAAATATATGATATGATATATCTGAAATTATATTTATATATATATATATATATATATATATATATATATATATATATATATTTATATTTATATATATATATTTATATATATATATATATATATTATATATATATATTATATATATATATATATATATATATATATATATATATATATATATATATATATATATATATATATATATTATATATATATATATATATATATATATATATATATATATATTATTATATATATGTATATATATAGGCCTATATATAAAATCAAATATATATAGGCCTGACATAATAGATCATATAATATATATAGGCTATATTCTCCCTCTACTGCTGTCCATATAGCCTACTTTCTGCTGTTAGATCCACATTTCTCCTCTTTGATTAATAAATGATGCTAGTAACCAATAGGCCTATACTACTTATTTACTAGTAGGCTACTAGTGTTCTCAACACTACTACTATAGTAGCCTACTACTAGAAGTACGAGCGGGGAGGGGCCCAGTAGTACTAGTCCAAGTAGAACTAGGACCCCAGGAGTACTAGGACTAGGACCAGGACTAGTAATAGTACCAGTGGGCCCCGCCCCAATCGGCTGAAACTCGAGAGGAATGCCGACGCTGCAGCTCCTAAACCTGATGCACTGCCCCTCCAGTCCCGGTGCCTGTCGGAGCAGGTCGGTGTAGCGGGGCTCCGTCGAAGTTTAGGCAACATGTCAACAGTGAACAGCAGCAGCACCGGCCGCCGGGCCGTGGTCCTGGCGGGTCGGTACTGGTCCCAGCCCGCCTCCTCCCCCGCTCCCCAGCGGAGGATGTTCAGACCGCCGCGGCGCCTCGTGAGCTCCTACGCCGCAGGCGACGGGAGCAAGACCGTGGCTTGGGCCCAGCTGCAGGAGGAGGCCACCGGCCCGCTGACGACCCAGGACCGCCATTTGCGGTCCCACCGGACCCTGATCTACCGGGATGTAAAGGCGTTCCTGAAGGAGATCGGCGGGGACCCGCGTGAGGCGCGCTACTGGCTCACCCAGTTCCAGAGAGCCTCCGCGGCGCACGCTCCAGCGTTCGCGGTCCTGGAGGTGATTTCAGAAAGTTTGGGTTTTATTGAAATACAAAACTACAGCCTGGACGGAGCCGATATTAACGACTGAAAAGAAGAAAATAACCGCCGTATTTATTATACCGCTATAACATGTGATCATGAAGAGATGTTAAATGGACAATTATTATCATCTATATCAAAGCAAACACAAAAGAAACTGATCTCGCGCTGGACGTCATGCTGTGCTCTACATCTTATTCACCCCCTTATTTTCCCTTGTCTTTTTTTTTTTCCGTGCTCCTAATTTCACTAGTAAAGTGGAACGTTTGACATTTCATTATAGCCCATAACAGAACCCCTCTTAGTTATACTGTATCGAGTAAACTATTAATTAAACAATAAACGCGTCGCTACTCATCCCCTCACAAAAAAGGCTGACATGAACACGTTACCGTAATTATCATAGTTATAGTGTGTTACGTAGTGTACTGTGTCTTGTAGTGTGTTACAGTATGTTGTGAGTTGTATTATACAGAGGTAGGGGCTCCACGTGCGTAACACCAGCTGCCGGTGTAGGTACCAGGTCGGGTCCGTCGTCTGCTGATTACGTCACACAATACGCTATCTACAGGAACCCACTAGATCAACTAAATTGCATTCCATCTCTCTCTCTCTCTCTCTCTCTCTCTCTCTCTCTCTCTCTCTCTCTCTCTCTCTCTCTCTCTCTCTCTCTCTCTCTCTCTCTCTCTCTCTCTCTCTCTCTCTCTCTCTCTCTCTCTTCCCCCCCCAGCTGGACCACTCGGTCTTTGAGAGCCGGCCCCTGGTCCACAAGCTGGCCTTCGGGCTCTCCTTCCTGCAGCGGATGGACATGAAGCCGGTGGTGGTGATGGGGCTGGCGGGCGGGGCGCCGGCGGAGCAGCGCCGCCTGCTGGTGGAGGACTGCAAGCTGCTGACGGAGGTGCTGCAGCAGCACTCGGCCACCGTGCTGCCCTTCTTCTCCGCTGAGGCCATGCTGAGCCTGCAGGAGCCCCCCCACAGGTACACACACACACACACACACAACACACACAGGACACCCCCCACAGGTACACACACACACACACACACACAGGACACCCCCCACAGGTACACACACACACACACACACACACACACACAGGACACACACACCACACACACACACAGACACACAGGACACCCTCCACAGGTACACACACACACACACAGGACCCTCCTCTACAGGTACACACACACACAGGACCACCCTGATGACAACCCACTGTCCCCCCCCAGTGCGGCCCCCCCGGTGGTGGTGGTGGACGCCGGCCTGCTCCAGTGGAGTCTGGACTGCGGGGCGGTGCCGCTGGTCTGCCCCGTGGGCCGCGACCAGGGCGGGAGCTCGGTGCCGCTGGACGCCGGAGAGGTGACGGCGGCCATCTGCAGAACGCTGCAGCCCCACAAGGTCATGTTCCTGACCCGGGGCGGGGGGCTGCGGAGCCAACAGGGACAGGTAGGGGCCGACGGCACGGGGGTAGGGACCGGTTCATATAACCAGGATCTGAGGCCTATATTAACCCCATAACTGAAACAAGGTCTATATAACTGGTGTATAAACCTGGCTTATATACCAGTGATAGGAACAAGGATCATGTCTTTACTAGTCCATACTCATGAATGAGGGTCCATTCTGCCGGGACCGGGGGGCCGGTCTGACGGTTGGAGGAGGGCAGTAAGACCCGGAGTGGAGTCCTTGGAGGATTTCAGGGTTTTCTTGAGAACGTATTTAAATGCGGGGGGATTATCATTTCCGATGATAGAATCTAAACACCTGCTGGTGGTTTTGCACTCAGATTGTGTTTGTAGTTAAGATACGTTACGATCACAACACAAAGGTAACAAACAGACAGACTAATCCTAGGGGCAAGAGACGTACCAGGTGCTGGCGTGCCCCCAGGTGCTGGCGTGGCCCCCAGGTGCTGGGCTGGGTCCAATCAGAATCAGCCTGGTTAACGTAGGCGTGCCCCCAGGTGCTGGGCTCTGTCTCTGTCCCGGCGGACCTCCCTGGGCTGCTGGGCGCCCCCTGGCTGCAGCCGGAGGAGAAGCGGCGGGTGGAGACCATCGCCCGGCTGCTCAACCAGCTGCCCAGGGACTCCTCCGCCGTCATCACCTCCGCCTGCACCCTGCTGACAGAGCTGTTCAGCCACCGGGGTACACACACACACACACTGTACACAGGGGTACACACACACACACACTGTACACCGGGGTACACACACACACACACACTGTACACCGGGGTACACACACACACACACTGTACACCGGGGTACACACACACACACACTGTACACCGGGGTACACACACACACACACTATACACCGGGGTACACACACACACACACACTGTACACCGGGGTACACACACACACACACACACTATACACAGGGGTACACACACACACACACTGTACACCGGGGTACACACACACACACACACTATACACCGGGGTACACACACACACACACACACACTATACACAGGGGTACACACACACACACTATACACAGAGGTGCACACACACACACACACACACACACACACACACACACAATACACAGAGGTACACACACACACTGTACACAGGGGTACACACACACACACACTATACACAGAGGTGCACACACACACACACACTCACTATACACAGAGGTGCACACACACACTATACACAGAGGTACACACACTATACATACGCACACACACACACACACGCACACACACACACACACTATACACAGGGTACACAAAAACACACTATACACAAAGAGGGGACCATAATCTTGAGGATGTTTCCCCACCGTAGCGGACTACATTAGGTAAATGTTGTGTGTGTGTGTGTGTGTGTGTGTGTGTGTGTGTGTGTGTGTGTGTGTGTGTGTGTGTGTGTGTGTGTGTGTCTGTGTGTGTCTGTGTGTGTGTGTGTGAGTGTGTCTCTATATCTACTAGGTTCTGGAACCCTCTTTAAGAACGCAGACCCCATACACAGGTGAGGAACGTTCTCATGCAGAACACCTTTCAGTGGAAATAATGTTACTGTCTAATGTGTGTGTAGTAATGTGTGTGTAATGTGTATGTCTGTGTGTAATGTGTATGTTAGTGTGTGTGTCTGTGTGTAGGTACTCGTCCCTGAAGCAGGTGGTAGTGTGTGTCAGTGTGTAGTGATGTTTATGTTATGTGTGTGTATGTGTGTGTGTAGGTACTCGTCCCTGCAGAAGGTGGCAATGTGTGTGTCAGTGTGTGTCTGTGTGAAGTAATGTGTGTGTCAGTGTGTGTGTGTGTGTAGTAATGTGTGTGTCAGTGTGTGTCTGTATGTAGTAATGTGTGTGTGTGTCTATGTGTAGTAATGTGTGTGTCAGTGTGTAGTAATGTGGGTATGTACTCGTCCCTGCAGCAGGTGGTAATGTGTGTCTGTGTGTAGTAATGTGTGTGTCAGTGTGTGTCTGTGTGTAGTAATGTGTGTGTCTGTGTGTAGGTACTCGTCCCTGCAGCAGGTGGACACCACACGTCTGCTGGCTCTCATCAACTCGTCGTTCGAGCGGACGCTGAGCGAGAGCTACCTGGAGAAGCTGGAGTCAAGGCTGCACTCCATCTACCTGTCAGAGGGGTCAGCACACACACACACGCACGCACGCACGCACGCACGCACGCACGCACGCACGCACGCACACACACACACACACACACACACACACACACACACACACACACACACACACACACACACACACACACACACACACACACACACACACACACACACACACACACACACACACGCACAGCTCTGCTCTCTGCCAATCGAAAACCTCAGGAGGTCCACCCTGGAGGTCCCCTCCGTCACCTGACGGTGGGTGTATCCTCTGTCCAGCTACAGCGCGGTTGCCGTGGTCACCAAGGAGCAGGTGGCCAGTGCCACGCCCTACCTGGACAAGTTTGTGGTGAGCAGCAGCCTGCAGGGCCAGGGGACGGGCCACCTGCTGTGGGACTACATCAGACAGGATCTGGGCCGGCTCTTCTGGAGGTCCAGAGCCTGCAACAGGATCAACCCCTGGTGAGACACACAGACAGACAGACAGGCAGCCAGACTAGAGAGACAGGAAGCCTGACACACACCCAGACTGACTAGAGACAGGTTACTGTATGGGGGCTGAAGGTACTTTAAAGGTGCCATGACATGCTATTTTATGGATGCTTTAATATAGGTATTAGTGGGCCACTAACACAATATTCAAAGACGTTCCCGAAATTCCGCCGTGGTGCAGAGTTACAGCCACTCCGCCAGTCGCACATTGAGCTTCCCCCAAATGTGCTGTTTCGGTGTCTGTAGCTTTAATGCAAATGAGGAGGAGCGATGCGGGTCAAGTAGGAGGGTGGGGGTGTGGCCCTGAGCAGCTTGCAGCCTCGGTACCATGCGCTCTGTTTACAGTGGATGTAGCGCAATGGCAGGCGCACACAGCCTTTAGCCGTGTTCTGTAAATATTCTAGAACACACGGGAGTCCTGGAGCTCTATCTAAATAATATCATATAGCCTACATAGATATCTATATCATATAATATATATTATCACGGCCAAAAGCTGTGTGAGCCGATATTATCAATCTCAAACGACCGCGTCAACCTTCCTGGTTCTTCCACGTCCACATCAATCTGAAGTAGACTGACCCGCGACAAGGAGGAGAAAGGGATTGTTGCCGGACAGCGCTCAGGCACCTCCGCCTCCTGCAGCGCCGAGGCGGGGGTCCCTCGGCAGCGGGAAGCGGGGCTCAACGGGAGACATTCGCCGCCAACAATCCCTTTCTCCTCCATGTGCGCGGTTCATGTACTTCAGGGAGTCAAAGCCAAAGTTCCTTTCCCCCAATTCCTTCTCAACCATGGCTGAGATAACCCCCACTACAGTCTCGTTGTGGAAATACCAGAGACGTCAAAGAACCGACAAGAAACACTTGCGTTACAGTGTGTGTATATTCACACACACACACATGTGGCGGTCGTGTCTCATTGGCGGGCCAGGCAGAGTAGGGGGAGGAGCTTACTGCAGTGTGACGACATAAGAAACCACATTCCAAATCAGCGCGCTTGAGCCTCTATTTTTTTCAAAGGCGAGCAGAACACCTAGTGCTCGTTTTACACCAGAACGCAAGTTTTAGCCACTGGGGGACCATAGGCAGGCTAGGGGAACTCATATTTATGTTAGAAAACCTCATAAAGGGAGATTATCATGCCATGGCACCTTTAAATGACTGTAACAGGGCTCACTGTAACGGGGTGTATTTTAAACATGTTAACTGTTACACCCCTTGCCCACTGCATCCGTCCGTTGACGGATCTCAATCACTTTGCAAGGGGCAATCCCGAAATGCATTGTGGGTCCGTCCGTTCCGTCGGCTCCGTCTCTTGCGTTCAGAAGTTGAGAACGGATCCGTCAGCCAATCAGATCGTGGCTCCGTCGGCAAATACCACTCCCCCCCCCCCCCCCCATCCGTCACAAGCCTTGCGTCGTCCGTTGACGTACGGATGCAGTCGGCAACTGACGGAGCTAACTGTAATGGGGCTGACTGTCACCGGCTCACTGTCACCGGGCTGACTCCTCGGTTACTTTAATCATGTTGACTGTGACGGTGTTGACTCTGCAGGTACTTTAAGCACTGTGACGGGAGCTTTGTGAGTGGCGAGTGGACGGTGTTCTGGGTGGGGCTGACGGACATCAGAGACTCCTACGAGCTGGTAGAGTACGCCAGGACCCTCCCAGACTCCTTCATCGCCCAATCAGGGACCAGAGCCCCCGTGCCCCCCGGCTGACCTGGCCCCACCCACCGGCTGAAGGAACCTTCTAGGACACGCTTCCCATTGGCCGAGGGAACATTTAAACTCTTCCCATTGGCTGAAGGAACATTCTGGAACCCTGGAGTTCTACGCTGTAGAGCCCTGGCTCTTGGAGAAATTACACAATAAAGACCAGGAAACACTAGTCTCGAGTTTTGTTCCACACAGTAGGCCAGATAGGGGTAACCAAGGGTCTAGAGTAGGACGTGTACACCATAACAGGGTATCTGCAGGTTTCAGCAAGTCAAATTTAAGACCTTTTTAATACTAGCTTGAATGAAATTGAAGCATAGCATGTGTGTTCCTCAATGAGACTCATTAACCTACCCATTGCCGCAGACTAGCTAGCAAGCACGCAGATAATCGTTTATATATGCAGCTAGCAAGAAAGAAGTCTCTCTACATGTCCTTCCTGCAAAGTCCCACTAGCAAAAAATTTTAATAAAAAATAGTCCTGCCCCGACAAATTTAAGACCTTGAGTTACAGACTTTTTAAGGATGCGCGGACACCCTGCATAAGGTTTAGGCTGAGAGTCCGTTGGGTGGGGGCAGGATGTTGGTGACGGTGCTATTCTGGGTAGTTTTACATCCAGAAGGGTTTGTACGAGTGGGTTGTCTTATGTATCGAAATCTACTGTACGTCATGATGAGCTTTGAATGAAGTCTTGATAAAAGAGGGAAAAAGGGGCTGACTCACTGCTCGCACTGACCTGTGTGGGGGGCACCGTCTCCTGCTGGTAACCATGGATACAGCAGGGATGGTCTGAGCAGCTTCAAGGGTCCCATTGGACAGGTCAGTATGAGCCACATACACCGTTCTAAACTACATTCATACTCAGCATACATAAAAACAGGCCATGGAGAACATTGTTTTATTATGGAAAATCATTCATCATCATGACAACCGTTCTCAAATCTGTACAATCAATAAATAAACAAAGTGAGGGCGTGGCAGCATTCAGTGTTAGTGTTCAACACATCTCTGGACGGGGCGTAAAAAGCATTCAAAACCTGGATCCAGGATCCAGTCCAGGGGAGCTCCCGTCCCGGGACCCCCCAGGAGAGAGTCTGCCTGAGGTCCAGATCCTTCTCTAGACCCCCCTCCCATGCGGCTCTGCTCTGACTGGTGCACTCTCCTCTCCTCGGGCCCCTCCCCCATTCCTCAGGCCCCTCCCCCATTCCTCAGGCCCCTCCCCCTCTCCTCAGGCCCCTCCCCTCCACTAGGAGATCTTGCAGTTGCTGCGGGTGCAGCTCTGGGGGGGGCTCTGGGGGGGCCGGACGGCCTTGTTCCTCTTCAGGCTGTTGCCCTTGGAGCCGGCGGGACCGCTGGCCAGCGAGTACGAGCGTCCATGCATCATGACGGCGTTCATCCCGTTGGCCATGGAGAACGACTTCAGGTGGGACTTGATGGCCACCGGCAGCGGCAGCTTGTCGATGAGGTGGACCGGAGTGCAGGAGACGATGGCCCGGCAGCACAGGTCCTGCAGAGTGAAGACTGGGACACAAAGGACCAGTCAACACTGGACCACAGACCGCCTCAACACTGGACCATAGACCGCCTCAACACTGGACCATAGACCGCCTCAACACTGGACCACAGACCGCCTCAACACTGGACCACAGACCGCCTCAACACTGGACCATAGACCGCCTCAACACTGGAGACCATAGACCGCCTCAACACTGGAGACCATAGACCGCCTCAACACTGGACCATAGACCGCCTCAACACTGGACCATAGACCGCCTCAAGCACTGACCAAACCGCTCACACTACCACAGATCGGCTCACACTGCGGTATGAGCCTCCACGAACTGTCTCCATGACGCCGTGCCTCATGGAGGACGATCCGGGACCAAGCACGGTGAACAGACGCTCGATGGACGTTGGAACGCTACAGCTGCACAGCGGGCTGACCATCGCAAGACCGTCAACACTGGACCATAGACCGCTCTCAACACTGGAGACCATAGACCGCCTCAACACTGGACCATAGACCGCCTCAACACTGGAGACCTAAGGGACTGGCCTGAGATCTAGGTCTCAGGGTCTAGTGGCCTAGGTCTCAAGGTCTAGAGGCCTAAGTCCTAACTCCTAGGTTGGCTCACCTCGGTTGGGCCTCCAGAACTTCTCCATGCCGTGCCTCATGAGGACGATCCGGGACAGCTCGGTGAACGACTCGATGACGTTGAAGTTGCACAGCGGGCTGACCTCGAAGAAGGTCATGCCGTTCTTCTCGGCGTAGGCGCGGGCCTGCTCCGTGGGCACCTGCCGCTTGAAGGCCAGGTGGAGCCGGTTCCCCACCAGGATCCGGGGGACCCCTGGTGCATGCTGGGAGGAGAGACGCTAGGTTACACCTGGTGCATGCTGGGAGGAAAGACGCTAGGTTACCCCTGGTGCATGCTGGGAGGAGACCCTTGGTTACACCTGGTGCATGCTGGGAGGAGAGACGCTAGGTTACACCTGGTGCATGCTGGGAGGAGACGCTAGGTTACACCTGGTGCATGCTGGGAGGAGACGCTAGCTGCTCCTCCTCCTTACCTCGTCTATTTCTGTGATCCACCGGTCAATTCCGTCAAATGACCATCGATTTGTGATGTCATAAACCAGCAGGATCCCCTGCAAGGAAAACACAGGGACACCAACCATAAATACACACACACATACATAAATATATATAATATACACATATACACACAGGGACACCAACCATAAATACACACACACATACAAATATATATACATATACAAACAGGGACACCAACCATAAATACACACACACATAGATATAAATACACACATTAGTTTTATGAGAAAAATATATTAGTGAAACCTAATCCATATTAGTATGTTGTACAACATATGTGTTAATATGAACCTCACCTGAGCCCCGCGGGAGTACGACCGGAAGATGGTGCAGAAGCGGCCCTGGCCCGAGGTGTCCCTGGGGGAGGAACATGACCGTCTGTTAACCATAACCATAACCATAACCACTGTTTGACCCTGGGGAGGTTAGGGTCATAGGGTAATAACCAGCCTGTCATAGAGTAATAACCAGCCTGTCATAGGGTAATAACCCGCCTGTCATAGGGTAATAACCAGCCTGTCATAGGGTAATAACCAGCCTGTCATAGGGTAATAACCAGCCTGTCATAGGGTAATAACCAGCCTGTTAGGGTAATAACCAGCCTGTTGGGGTAATAACCAGCCTGTTGGGGTAATAGCCAGCCTGTCATAGGGTAATAACCCGCCTGTCATAGGGTAATAACCAGCCTGTCATAGGGTAATAACCAGCCTGTCATAGGGTAATAACCAGCCTGTCATAGGGTAATAACCAGCCTGTCATAGGGTAATAACCAGCCTGTTAGGGTAATAACCAGCCTGTTGGGGTAATAACCAGGCTTCATGTTTGTCCATCTTACCAGAGCTCTAGTTTGACCCTCCTGCCATCCAGCAGGATGGTGGTGGTCTTGTAGTCGATGCCTGCAACAGAGAAAGAGAAACACCAGGGGGGTCTTCACTCTTCTCACACTGCAGCAGGTATCAACACAGTAAGAGTTGTCTATCAACATGTCATGTTGAAGGCTGTGTGTGTGTGTGTGTGTGTGTGTGTGTGTGTGTGTGTGTGTGTGTGTGTGTGTGTGTGTGTGTGTGTGTGTGTACCGCTGCTGTAGGCGTAGGGAGACTCCGCGGACCCGTCCTGGAGGCTGTCCAGGATCTCCCCCTTGCCCACGTCGCTGTCACCGACCAGAAGGAACTTCAGCAGGTAGTCGTAGCTCTTCACCGGGCTTCCCTGGCTGCCCATCGCCTCCCCGGCCGATCGGGAACCGTTTGAAGAGCCCCTTGTCCCGGGATGTCCCGACTCGGCGGACTCTGGGTAGGTCTTGTCGTGTGTAGGTTCCAGCTCCACTCGCTGAGTTCGGACCCGGTCCAGTGGAGTGAGTGCGGAGTGAAGCCGTGTGGGTCACTGTGTTTACGAACTGGGGTTTATCAAACCTATGAGTGCACTACAGTGTGTAGTCCCACCGACACCCGGACGAAAACCGAGCTCACCGCCTCCGTAGAGCCGGACCAGGGACACCGCGCCCGGCGTTCATGACCAAAACAACACGCTGAGCGGCTCTGGGGCTGCTGGATGAACAACAAGCTAGCTTGCATAGCACAGGTAGCACACCTAGCCTAGCCGAGGCTACGTGTGTGTTTATACTAGTAAATGACACCCAGTGGAGGTACTGAGGTAACCGACAGCTCTAAATTAATATCCCGATTAGATATTCATCTTAACAGTTTTATTCTGATGGGCCACGGATTTATTCGGATGATAGCGAGCTAACAGTTAGCACTAGGAGGCTAGCTGCTCGTCCAGCGGGTCTGGAGACGACAAAGAGCCGGAGCACCGGGGTTTCCACCGGGTATCCGCGGGCTGGAGGTCCCCCGAATAGAGGAAGAAATGCTCTCCGCGGTCAATCACCCAGGTCTTTATGAGAGGACGCGAACCTTCAAACCCAAAGCCGTCCATCTTGCTCCATCCTGGGGACTCCTCTTAACAACCCGCCGCTGACGGGTCCTCAGAGCTCCTGGCCCCGCCTCCAGGGGGATCCAAGCCCACCTGGTCTTACGATAGGCCACCTATTCCAAAGGTCCCACCCACCGATTGCTGTGATAGGATGTTCTGGAACTCAGTCAACAGTTCTGTCCACAGGGAGTCCAGATGGTAATGGTAACAAAGGTGACTGCATTGTGAATAAATACAATGGAGATAAGTCGATTATATATTTATATAGAGTACTGATTAACATAAGTAAACAGCCTACTAACATTACAATTATACAAATGATTGAGCATAACCATGACATTACTCTATACAAAAACTTCATACAATACTATAGAACTATAAATATACAATTATGACTATATGAATGTGAAAGTGTAGGCATAAGCAAAGTGTTGCCAGAGCAGCAATCTTTACAATCAACACAGCCGATTTAGGCATTCAACAGCCTTCTGGCTGTATCTAACACATGAGGCAGCATCATGACTGTATGTTAGCTTGTAGCCGGCTGTATCAAGTGCTGTATAAGTGTTGCCCATTATTCTGGTAGCATCAGATCATTTATGGGGAAGTAAGGACTGGTTTGAGAGTAGCGGTTCTCTCCACACACCACCACAGGGATGAGTTGTTAGTTTATAATATTAGTTTTTAATAGTAGAAAAACACATTATCAGACACATTGTATTAAAAGAGAACGTTGGCACCAGTTCACCTCCAGCTCTACATCGACCAATCACAGAGAGACATGGTCCTCAGCTGAAGAGGTTTCAGACATATCTAATGTTACGGAATGTTCCCCAGCCAATCAGACAAAATGGGGCGGGACCTAATGTTACTTCCACAGATCAACACAAACAAAAATAGTCAATGAGAAACAAAAACAATAAAAGCAGATTTAACTGAAAC
>OLKM01001771.1:18397-50897 GCA_900291075.1 Melanogrammus aeglefinus | reverse complement strand
CACCTGTCTGAGTTCTGAGGTTTCCTCCGAGTCGGGCGGGGCTGGGCTCTCCAGAGGGTGGAGCTGGGACACCATCACCTTCCTCTGGTCGTAGTGGACGAAGATGACTCTGTCCTTCTCCTCCTTCTCTGTACCATCGCCCTCCGCCTGCTCCTCCTTCTTCTCCTCCTCCTCCTCTCCACCTTCTTCCACCTTCTTCTCCGTCTGTCCATCTCCTCCATCTGCTCCAAGTGAGGAACACAGCAGCACACATCTAACCAACGAGAACCTTCCTCCAGAAGCTACAGAATCACCAGAAACATGAGGAGGCAAGACTCTGGGACAAGCCTCATTAAAGGACAGATTATACTTCAAAATAGATTAATCCCCCTCCTCCCCCCCTGGGGGCAGCTAGCCCCCAAACTCCTCCCCCTCCTCACCTAGGGCTAGCGGGAGCAGCTGGCAGCTGAAGCCGGTCTTTCCCACCTCCCGGCTGACCTGCAGCCAGCGGCCCTGGGGAAAGATTGTGCGGAGGTCCCTCAGGAAGGAGTCCAGACCCTTCCTGCTTCTCACTGGGCATGCTCCACGAGCCCAGCACCTCCACAGGCACCTGGCTCTGGGCCTGGACCTGCACGCATGAGCATACACACACACACACACACACACACACACACACACACACACATCAACATGATACTGAATATCTCTGCGGGACATTCACCCCTTTCACCCTAACTGACCTAGTAGAGGTAATAACAGGTTCCAACTGACCTGAGGATCTAAGAGGTTCTAACTGACATGTTGGAGGTTCCAAGAGGTCCTAACGTACCTTCTGGAGGTACTGCTTCACGGTGCTGGGAATGAAGGGGTAGTGGATGACGGCCAGCACCACGGCCGTGTCGCGGCCGGGCAGCCAGCGGCCCACCAGCAGACCGCTGTCCGCGCGGTTGCAGCACTGCGGGAAGAAGACCTTCAGCACCATGACGACCACCGCGGGACGCCGCTGCTCAGACGATGATCCGCTGGGAACACAACCGGGAGAGAGTCCGTTATTCTCCACGCAGACAGCAGCAGTGACGCTGACCTCGTTTCCACCGGCAGCGATCGAAGCCTCCGCGCTGTCGCTATGGTAACGCAGCCCGCGGCGGGGTCACAGCGACCAGCGAACCCAACGGGGGCTGTAACGGCGACCTGACGACGTTAAGAGTAACACACACACACATACACACACACACACTACGTGTTTACGATGACGAACTACTGACGCGGCCAACATCTGGAGCCGATCCCAGACCGACGATACGTTCACACCATGAACCTTTAATCCTGACCCGGGACCCGGGTCATTAGATAGTTACCTGACTCGATGCCCGGGTTACGATGGGAGGCAGCTAGATCATGGGTGGAGAACAGCGACTAGACAAAAGTCATATACGTGTATTATAATATCGAATAATGATCTACGTTATAAAATATAACGAATTAAAAGAGAGGGGACGGAGGTCGCCATCTTGGTTGTTGATAGTCCGTTGTAAAATCCCTCCGGTGGGAAACAAACCCAACAGAACATGGTTCCGCCTGACAGGGGCGCATACAGACACTTGTCTTGTCTATTAATCCATCGATAGATATATCCTGATGTATTGACAAACAAATGAATGCATTATATAGATGTAGATCAAAGGTAGATCAACTTACAGTCAAACGTCGGGATGTCCGTCCGCTCCTGGAGGTTTGGTGAGGAGAGCCTCCGGCAGAGAGGGAGTCGGTTATTACGGAGTCAGAGGGAAGGCTCACTGAGAAGGGATGTACTTTTATTATTTATACTGATAACATGGTGAACGAGAAAATACTGGTGAGTTAAAGAACTACAATTAATGAAAGCGCTCAAGAGTACAGAACTACAGTTCCCACTTCCCAGCGGTCGCTCCGTAGCGGCCATCCGGTCGCATGTCTCTCCGGTGTTGATCGTTAATTTATCATTCATTCATTCATTCATTCATTAAGCTTCATTAAGGTTCAGTACGACCCACTACAGTCTCCATGGAGGACAGGGCGGCTTTACTGAATACATTTCAAGCCTCGTTTTTTGCGATGACTCGTTTGTCTCCTCTTCACTGGGAGGTAAGGTCGGTGATCACACATCATCACTCAACTCTTCCACTTTACATCGGAATGGTTTTAAATCTATTTTCCATCTCACAGAGGCTTCGAGGAGAGCTGGAAAAAGACAAGTCCTCTGAACTGATAGCAGCGATTTTGAAAAAGGTAACAAAACTTCCTTCTACTGGCTAACTTTAGTCAAGATAACATCATACAGTCAGTGATGGAATAGTAATGTTGTGATAACGTACAGTAACGCGAAGTCCTCCTCCTGAAGACCAGCCTGAGTCCTCTGGCTCAGAAACACCCGCCGTCCGCCAAGTACCGGAGATCCTTCCTCACGGAGCTCATCACGATGGTGGGTCTGAAGTTTGGTTCGTTCTGTTAGGATCCAGAGCTCACACGTTGTATCGGAGATAAGTGCACCTCTGTATCGCAGTGCACAGAGACACGCTATCTGATGGCAGTTGGTTATCTAAAATACCGTGTGTGTGTGTGTGTGTGTGTGTGTGTGTGTGTGTGTGTGTGTGTGTGTGTGTGTGTGTGTGTGTGTGTGTGTGTGTGTGTGTGTGTGTGTGTGTGTGTGTGTGTGTGTGTGTGTGTGCGCGCGCGCGCGTGTGTTTGTACAGCTGGAACAAATGCGTCTGGAACCGCTAGATGAGCTGTATGAGGGTCTGGCCGCGGTCCTCAGCGATCAGAAGTGTGAAGACTGCTACAAGACCTACCTACTGGTATGAATACTAGTACTACACTATCATAACGCTACTACATTACTAAAAGACCTACCTACTGGTATGAATACTAGTACTACACTATCATACTACTAAAAGACCTACCTACTGGTAGAACTACTGCAGGACTATCATAATACTACTACATGACCTACCTGCTGGTATCTATACTAGTACTACACTACTATCATAATACTACATTACTAAAAGACCTACCTGCTGGTAGGACTACTGCATTACTATCATAATACCACTACCAGTACTACGCTCTGGTAGGAAGGCAGTAGCACCACAGGGGGTCAGGGTGTGAGGATGCGTTGTGTTGCAGCCTGGCGGGGGAGCAGTGACTCTGATGGAGAGCGTGGCGCTGGTCTCCCAGGGAACCACGGGCCTGGTCACCTGGGAGGCCGGGCTGCACCTGGCCGAGTGGGCCAGGGAGCACCAGGAGGCCTTCAGCAGCAGGTACGCTCACACACCTTTACACAGGCACGCTCCAACACCGTTGTACAGGTACCAGACCTTCACACAGGTACCATGTAACACACCATTATAGACACTCTGACACCGTCATACAGGTACGCTCTGACACCGTCATACAGGTACCATGTAACACACCATTATACAGACACTCTGACACCGTCATACAGGTACGCTCTGACACCGTCATACAGGTACCATGTGTCAATCCTTTACACAGGTACCATGTGACACAGCCGTTAATCAGGTACTACCAGGTATGCTGAGACACCTTTATACAAGCACCCTGGGACCACCCGGTTAAACTCAGGTACCACACTAGCATCTGTTCTAGAGGCACCACACATAGCTCTCTCAAGGGTGGTGCGGGAGGTGAGCTGACGGTGTGTCTCTCTCTAGGGTGGTGCTAAAGCTGGGCTGACGGTGTGTCTCTCTCTAGGGTGGTGCGGGAGCTGAGCTGACGGTGTGTCTCTCTCTAGGGTGGTGCGGGAGCTGGGCTGACGGTGTGTCTCTCTCTAGGGTGGTGCTGGAGCTGGGTTGCGGGGTGGGGCTGACGGGGCTGGTGGTGTGCCGCGGTTGCAGCCCCTCCCGCTACGTGTTCAGTGACTTCCACCCCAGCGTCCTGCGGAGACTCCGGGCCAACCTGGAGCTCAACGGCCTGGGGGAGGGGCCTCCTGGTGGCGCCGAGGGTGGAGGAGTGGTCAGGGTGGAGGAGCTGGACTGGCACTCGGTCAGCGAGGAGCGACTGAGAGAGATCGGAGCCGACACCGTCATCGCTTCAGGTACGTTCTACTCCTGAATCCGGTTCCTCAGTCATGGTTACTGAACAAAGCCCACAGGACTGTTGGGGGTCACAATTTCTTTGGTGAAAGGACATTTTTATTTACATTGTTCCTGTCCTATGACATCACGTCTACAACAAGTCACTGATCCATGACATCTCTCCTGCTACTCTCCCTGTGTTGTTTCAGACGTGGTCTACTCTGCGTTGTGTGTTTCAGACGTGGTCTTCTCTACTGTGTTGTGTGTTTCAGCTGTGGTCTACTCTGTGTTGTGTGTTTCAGACGTGGTCTATGACCCGGACCTCCTCCCCGGTCTGGTGAGGCTGCTCTCCGTTGTCCTCAGATGTTCCTCCCCAGGAGCTCCTCAGGTCTTCATCTGCTCGCCGATCCGAAACCCAGACACATACAACAGCTTCAAAAGACAGCTAGGTAACGCCTCCCACCCGTACTATTGGTCCACTGTCCTCCTGCTGGCGAACGTGTCTTTCGTAGACGTAATCCAGTAAAATCAGGAATATCAATGAGGGGATAGCCGCAAAATATCCAATCACGCTGGTTTAAATCCCAGATCCCAGATATATATTAAACTACCATTGGTCAAACGCATTTCTCTGATAGGGTTAGGGTAAGGAGTCCGCGTGTGAGTTTGAGTGACTGCCTATCCAATCCTGGCGCTTGAGGCGGGACGTTTTCCGGATTGCGCCTCCTGCTGGCACTAAACAGCCATGTTGTTTGTTTGTTTGTCCGTTCAGAGGCGGCGGGGATCGGTTATGAGGTCATCCGTGGAGCGGGGAGGCAGGTGTTGTCCTACCACAGAGCGTCCGCCATCGAGATGATGCAGCTGACGTTACACACACAATAAAGCTTTATTCACTCACAACACACGTGTCAAAGCTCATTTCCATGTGCCGGTATAAAAATATTATCTACAAGTGTACAAATATCTGACCCTTGACTAAACATAATTATATCCATAGCATCATGCTAAGGCAGCAACATGTTATTAGCATGCTAACGTAGCATCATGTTGAACTTGTGCTAACAGAACCGTAAAGACCCTCAGATTTCCACCTTTTTGCAGAGTCCTTTCTTAGCTAGCAATGCTACGCTAACCTAACAGCATCTCTGGTGTCGATCCATTGTCTTTAATTCCCGTCACGGTGACGTCATGGTGATGAGCGGCAGGACGGTCTGGGTCCAGTTGTCATCCCAACGCTGCCCCCTGCTGGTCTGGAGGCTCCTCCTGAAGTCCTCCAGTCGGCCCCCGGCCCGCGGGAACCCTGACAGCAGGTCCTGGAACCCCACGCAGATCACTCATGTTAGCATGAAGCAACTTTATCCTGACGGTATGCAGACGGTCACACTACTAGCATGAAGCAACGTTAGCCTGACGGCATGCAGACGGTTACACTACTAGCATGTAGCAACGTTAGCCTGACGGTATGCAGACGGTCACACTACTAGCATGTAGCAACAGAAGTGTGTCTGTGCAGAAGGTTTGACTGGTGGCATCGTCTGACCTGTAGCTGAGACGCTAGCTCCTGGGAGTCTCTGAAGACCAGACCGTTCTCCTCGTGTTTCACCAGCTCTGACAAACTACACACACAGTTACACTGTTAGTATTCACAGTCACCAGCGGTTAAACCAGTTTGTCCAGTATAAAACTTTTGTGCACGCATTCAACCAGTATATGACCAGTGTAATAAGCATATGACCAGTGTTACCAGTTGTAGTGGATGGCGCAGACTGGCAGGCAGCAGCCGAACATGTCCACCACCTTCATGGGGAGGTCCAGGCCGCTGGAGGAGCGGTGGAGACACACGCCCAGGTCTGCAGAACCTGGAGACACCAGAGAACCTTTAACATAGAACACCTACCATATAGAAGCTCAATACAGAACCACCAGGAACATAGAGCAGAACCTCACTATGGAACCTGAAGACATCAGCCTCTATAGCGTTACCTAGCAACGTGGGGTAGTCCTCAGCCTCTATAGCGTTACCTAGCAACGTGGGGTAGTCCTCAGCCTCTGTAGCGTAACCTAGCAACGCGGGTTAGTCCTCAGCCTCTATAGCGTTACCTAGCAACGTGTGGTAGTCCTCAGCCTCTATAGTGTTACCTAGCAACGTGGGGTAGTCCTCAGCCTCCAGCCACGGTGTGCAGATCTGCACGTGTTCCAGATGGAGGCCGTCGATCAACTTCCTGTAATACTCCTTCTGAGGTCCTTTACCTGCGCGCGCACACACACACACACACACACACACACACACACACACACACACACACACACACACACACACACACACACACACACACACACACACACACACACACACACACACACACACACACACACACACACACACACACACACGTTTTAGGGCAGCAGCCTTGTGAGTCAGGATTCCACATGACCACTATGATTGACGGACACATGATGGCGCTCGGAGTGACCTCACCTGTGATGACACACACCAGGGCTGGCAGGCCACGCCCCTCCCTGACGCAACCGGCTCGTACTCTGGAGACAGTAAACAACCGGTCACACACTGTGTGTGTGTGTGTGTGTGTGTGTGTGTGGTGTGTGTGTGTGTGTGTGTGTGTGTGTGTGTGTGTGTGTGTGTGTGTGTGTGTGTGTGTGTGTGTGTGTACCTTCCAGAGCTTTCAGAAGAACCGAGAAGTCCTCATCCTCTGTGGAGAGAGGAGGTAGAGGTTAGACAGACACCCATGAAGACAGCCAGACAGGGAGGAAGATAGATCAACAGAAAGACAGGCAGGCAGACAGCTGTCTGTGGTGCTCTGCTGACCGGTCCAGCTGGTGCTGCTGATGAGCAGGGCGGGTCTGTGGGGCCTCCAGGTCACGCTCTGGTCCACCGGGTCCCTGAGGGTGAAGGCCGTCCGCTCCCCGGCCCCGCCTGGCTCCTCGCCCCTGGAACCAATAAGAACCCACCTCACAGTCTGACCGACCAATAAGAACCCACCTCACAGTCTGACCGACCAATAAGAACCCACCTCACAGTCTGAACGACCAATAGGAACCCACCTCACAGGCCAACACCCCCAGCGTTCTCTACATGGACGAGGTCTGGGTCTCACCTGGTCCTGAAGGAGGGGAGGGTGTGGGCCAGGCGGAGGAACAGCTGGTGCCGGAGCTCCAGAGGCGTCTCCTTGAAGATGGCGGGCGGCCGGTCGTACAGCGTGGTGGCCCTGGGGGGGGGTCAGGGTCAGGGTCAGGGGTCAGCTACCTGTTCTGTTGCTCGTTGAACATCGCTGTCCGTGTGAGCACTGCCAACAGGCAACGTGGGGTGCCCTTTGACCCTACCTGATGCCCCAGTTCTCCTGCAGGTCCTCCTTCATGGCCTTGCTGACACACAGGTGGTGGGCGGCCAGCGGCCCGACCACACGCTCGTACCTGAGGAGCACATCACCATGACAACGCACACATCCAATCAGAAACACACTGGGCCGTGGTGGCATCAGTACTATGGTAGTACTATGGTAGTACTACGGTAGTACTATGGTAGTACTATGGTAGTACTACGGTAGTACTATGGTAGTACTATGGTAGTACTATGGTAGTACTACGGTAGTACTACGGTAGTACTACGGTAGTACTACGGTAGTACTATGGTAGTACTATGGTAGTACCACGGTAGTACCACGGTAGTACTACGGTAGTACTACGGTAGTACTACGGTAGTACTACGGTAGTACTATGGTAGTACCACGGTAGGACTACAGTAGGACTATGGTAGCATTAGAGTCATGGAGCGTACCACTGTGCCAGCCGGACCAGGGGGTGTGTGTGTGGGTGTGCGAGGGCCAGGATGGTGAAGCCGTAGTTGTGCCAGTCCACCACTAGCAAGGAGCCCCTCAGGAGACACAGCAGCCAGCACACCGCCATGCTGGGGAGGCCAGGGGGGTTCTGGAGGAGACATGAGAGGAGACATGAGAGGAGACATGAGACCTGCAGTAGGATGTGAGAGGAGACATGAGACCTGCAGTAGGATATGAGAGATGTTAGACCTCGAGTAGGATGTAAGGAGATATGAGACCTGCAGTAGGATGTGAGAGGAGATATATGAGAGGAGATATGAGACCTGCAGTAGGACGTGAGAGGAGATATGAGAGGAGATATGAGACCTGCAGTAGGACGTGAGAGGAGATATGAGAGGAGTTGAGACCTGCAGTAGGATGTGCGAAGGCCTTCTGGTCTTCATCAAGGTGACCAGGATCTGGACGCTCTGGGCGATGACCTTGGTGACGTAGGAGACGACCCGCGGCCCCACTGAGATGAACACATCCATAATAACCTTTAGCTTATAACGACGTCGTTCAGTTCTGTAATCAGTTCCCAGAGACGTCTCCGTCACCTACCCTGGATGCCTTTCACGTCGGCCATCGCTGTTATCGTGATATTTTCCTCATTCAGAACCTCATTGTGCGGTTTAGTGCCTTGAATGGAAACACATTTGACATTTACATTTGGTGCATTCAGAAGACACTTTATCCAAAGCGATTTACAGCAGTTCATGCCCACATTCACACCCCGACGGCGGTGTCAACCATTCAAGGAGACAGCCAGCTCTTCGGGAGCAGTCAGGGTGAGGCGTCTTGCTCAGGGACACCTCGACACTCAGCTAGTAGGAGCCGGGGATCTAACTAGCAACCTTCCGGTTTCAAGGCAACCCGCTCTGCCTCCTGAGCTAAGCTGACCCTTGCAGTTGTCACTGACCCAGAAAGCCGAGCAGGTCCACCTGGTACCCGTGCCGGCTGAGCGACAGCGCGTGGTACTGCATCCGAGGACTGCGTCCGATGTCCCCGACAACCACCACGCACACCCGGCGCTCCGCCGGCGCGGCGCCCCTCCACCGCAGATACCCGCAGAACACCAACCCACACACGGCCAGGGCGCTCAGGGGGACGAGGTGGCATGTTGAAGAACCAGAAGTTAAGTAAAACACCGATAAGCACGCAGCAATTAGAGAGGAAACTACGACTAGTGACGTGGAGAGAACCGGTGCCGCCATTGTTGTTGATCCATGTGACGTGTCGGAGTGAAGTGGGCGGTCCTCAATTAAAGGGACCGTACGGGTTTAAAGAGCCTGGGAAAAAACCCACCCTCCGCTCCCCGCCCCACAGCCTCAGGCTCCCGGCCACTGATGCTGTGGTTGGCGGGTCCCTGTCTGTACTTCAGGACCGGAGCCATCTCTGTCCGACATTATGCACACCTTTCTTTTTGGACCTTTTTTCCTATTTGATTTCAAGTAGTTTAATCATGAAATATAATTTATGCCCCCCACCTGGTTTAATGTCACTAAGCACTAAGAAAATATTTTTTTATTTTTTTATTTTTTTGTTATTGTTATTCATCGAAGCCCGCATTGAGCCCACGTGACTGCTCCCACCGGATGGGCCGAATCTCGACTTTCTGGAGTCGAAAGCTCGACCGCTGAACACCGCAAAAAAGAGCCGCCGCCTGGGCACATAGGGCAGGGAGAGAAGCTCCGAGACATGCCTGGAGAGAAGCTCCGAGCCATGCCGGGGCTCGTCGCCGTCCTGGTCGTCCTTGTGGCGGCCAGCGCCGCTCAGGAGGAGGTCACGGACCACATCCTCAACAGCCTGTCGCGAGCCGCAGCTTTCCTGGAGAGCGAGCACGAGAACATCAACCTGGACGGGGTGGTGGGTTACCTCATACTGCAGGGTGAGTAGGTTAGTTAGTTGGGTTAGGTTACCTCATACTGCAGGGTGAGTAGGTTAGTTAGTTGGGTTAGGTTACCTCATACTGCAGGGTGAGTAGGTTAGTTAGTTGGGTAAGGTTATCTCATACTGCAGGGTGAGTAGGTTAGTTCAGGTAAAGAACTGTACCTCAGTATACTACTTGATATAGAGCTGTATATTAAGTACTGTACTATAGTATATTGTAGGTATAGTAGTATATACTATAGTACGGCAGTTTAGTAGTAATACCGTATACTATAGTACAGTAGTACAGTCGTCCTGTATACTATAGTACAGTAGTATATACTATAGTACATTAGTATACACTATAGTCCAGTAGTATAGCAGTAGTATATACTATAGTACAGTAGTATATATTGTAGTACAGTAGTATAGCAGTAGTATATACTATAGTCTAGTAGTATAGCAGTAGTATATACTATAGTCCAGTAGTATAGCAGTAGTATATACTATAGTCTAGTAGTATATACTATAGTACAGTAGTATATAGCAGTAGTATATACTATAGTCCAGTAGTATGTACTATAGTCCAGTAGTATAGCAGTAGTATATACTATAGTCCAGTAGTATGTACTATAGTCCAGTAGTATAGCAGTAGTATATACTATAGTCCAGTAGTATAGCAGTAGTATATACTACAGTACAGTAGTATAACAGTAGTATATACTATAGTACAGTAGTATAGCAGTAGTATATACTATAGTCCAGTAGTATAGCAGTAGTATATACTATAGTACAGTAGTATAGCAGTAGTATATACTACAGTACAGTCCTGTGTGCCCCCTGGTCCCCAGCCGAGCTGAAGGAGGCCGTGCGGACGTGGCCCCACACCGACCCACTGAGCTGGGCCCAGCGGACCTCCACCGTGTCCCTGCTGCGGAGGCTGGACGAGAGCCTGGCCAAGGCCGTACTCGCCCTGCAGATACACGACCCAAAGTACTACCAAGGTAGGCCTACACACCCCCTAACTACACACCCCCTAACTACACACCCCCTAACTACCAGGTAGATCTACACACACCCCCTAACTACACACCCCCTAACTACAGAGGTAGGACTACACTGGGGGGGGCACCAATCTTAGTATTCAACAAGGCTTTTAACTTTGTGTTACACACCTGAACAGTCTCTCCATCTCTCTCACCTTTTTGTCCTGTCTCTCTCTCTCTTCCTGTCTGTCCCCCTGTCTCTCTCTCTCTCTCTCTCTCTCTCTCTCTCTCTCTCTCTCTCTCTCTCTCCTCTCTCTCTCTCCTGTCTGTCCCCCGTCTCTCTCCCCCCCCCTCCCAGAGTTCGAGCCCCTGCTGGACTGGCGGTTCTGGAAGGTTCCCCGGGCCTGGGGCTCCACGGACCCCGCCCTGCGCTACGCGTCCAGCCAGCCCAGCGAGTGCTACGACGAGCAGCTGAGCGACTCCTGCATGACGCTCCTCTTGGGCACCTGGTACGGCTCAGAGGACCAGACCCCCCCCCCCCCCCCCCTCTAGACCCCCCAGGACCAGACGCCACCCCTGTAGTCCCCCCATGACCTGGGCGGGGGACCCCCTCCCAGAGCGTGGCCCCCTCCTCTCCGAGTGGGCCGGGGAGGCGCACCCCCAGAGCCCGGACCGTGGCTGTGATCCCGGCTGGTTGCAACACACCAACAGCTGTTCAGAAAGGTTCCAGGTTCAATCCCCAAAGTCCACAGTCTACCGCATACTCGAGCAAGATGAACTGTAACCCCTACCTGCTAACTGACCACACGTATCTGAAGTCACGGAAGGGCTCTCTGGATAAAAGTGTCCACTGAATGACTACATAGAAACATTGACCTTGCTTCTGGATATTTCTCAGTAAAACAGCTGTGGTAGGCGGAAGCTAATTGGTCCACCTGTATTTCCCATGATGCACCTGGACAGGAAGCAGAAGGGGACTCCGTGCATCGTGACCAAGTCGTGCAGAGACACCATGACCATGTTCGACTGCCCGCTCTACTCTCTCTCTCACCAGCTGCTCTACTTCCTCATCGCCTCCATGGTAACTAACACACTGATACACACTAATACACACAGTGAACACACACACTGAATACATCCTACAACAAAGCTCCCAGATGACAATGTTCTCCTCCCGGTTCTCCTCCTTCTCAGAAGGGCTGCAGCAGCCTGCTGAAGGGAGACCTCCGGGAGTCCAGAGCCAACCTGACGGAGGCGGACTACCAGAAGATCTTCTGCTCCAACATGATGAGCAGCAACCAGGAGGCCCTGAAGACCGGCCTGAACACACACACCCAGGACATCTTCATCGAGAACAGTCGGTACCTCCTCATCCACTCAGTGGCCCAACACCTCCACGCCTCCCTCTGACGGCCCTCCTTCTCTCCTACTCCCCCCTCTTCCTCTCTCGCCTCCTCCCCTCTCCTCCTCCCCCCTCTTCTCTCTCCTCCTCCCCTCCCCTCTCCTCCTCCCCTCCTCCTCCCCTCTCCTCCTCCCTCCTCCCTCTCTCCTCAGTCCTGCTGTGTGGTCTGGCCGGCTTCTCAGACTTCTACCAACCGGACTGGCTGCATCACATCCTCCGACTGCAGGACCCGACGTCCGGTTGCTTCGGGAGGGATGGTGAGGAGACAGCTTGACAGACAGACTCCTTAACTAACCCTCTCTAACCCAACACCTAAACTAATCCTCTCTAACCCAACACCTAAACTAACCCTCTCTAACCCAACACTTCCCACCTGTGATGTCTGATGCATGATGGGAAATGTAGTTGACGTGGTGCTGTGTTCCAGAGCGGGCGATGTCCCAGATCATGGGGGAGGAGCTTCTGGAGCAGCTGCGCCCCCCGTCCCCGCCCCCCAGGAGGGTGAAGCGGAGGGAGAAGACCCTGAGAGGTGAGGCTCTGAACCAATAGGATCACAGAGTTCAGACTGAGAGGGGGGTCCCGGAGGCTCTGAGCCAATAGGATCACAGAGTTCAGACTGAGAGGGGGGTCCCGGGGGCTCTGAACCAATAGGATCACATATTCATCAGGGGCATCGAGAACATTTACATAGTGGAGATGTACGAGTTGTTGAGGACGCTAGGTAGCACTGGTATCAGGTGTAACCAATAAGAACAGTGTTCTCCTCAGCCTCTTGTGTTAACCAATCAGAACAGAGTGTTCCCCTCAGCCTCTCTCTGAGGCCCGTCCTACGCCATGTGATCAGGGTGTCTGACCATATGTCATGTGACCTGCAGATGGGTGCTCCAGTCATGTGACCGGGGTGGCGGTGAGCGCGCTGGGCGGCTACCTCAACTACCAGCTGACGGAGCAGGACATCACCAAGAGACCGCTGGCCCCACCCTCCTCATAATGGCCCCGCCCCCTCCTGAAGCCCCACCCCCTCCCGATGCCCCGCCCCCTCCCGATGCCCCGCCCCTCCTGACCGTTGGTCTACAGAGGATCTATTCTGGAGGATGAAGAGGGCAGGATGTGAGGAACGGGAGCAGACTGGACGGACATTTCACAGGCTACCGTTTATTATCTACACACCTGTTCAATAAAAATGATGTTACCATGGAGACGTTGTCTTGTCCTAAATGAACCACTAGCAGGACGAACTGGTCTATACATATAAATATAAAGATATATATATATAAAGATATGAATATAAAGATATACAGGGCTTTGGGGTCCAGCAGTCTGATGACATCACATCCCTAAAGGACCAGCAGGGTTCCTGGTCCCCGTGATGTCATCACGGTCTTGGTGAGGTGGTGACATCACGGCAGGGCGGTGACATCATGGCAGGGCGGTGACATCACTGGTTCCAGCCAATGACCTGGTAGAAGAGGGCCTTGAGGAGGCGGGCCTCGTAGGTGACGCTGTTCCTCCCCAGGGAGGAGGAGGAGGAGGAGGAGGAGCGCTCCTCCTGCAGGGGGGCCTGGATCACCGCCGGCTCCTCCTGGCCTAGAGAGAGGGCCTTGAGGGGCGGGCCTCGTAGGTGACGCTGTTCCTCCCCAGGGAGGAGGAGGAGGAGGAGGAGGAGCGCTCCTCCTGCAGGGGGGCCTGGATCACCGCCGGCTCCTCCCGGCCGTACACTGGGGGGGTGGGGGAGAGTTATTCAGATAGTGCAGAGTGTGTGTAGTATTTAATACACAGTGTGTGCAGTGCAGTGTGTACACTGTATCATTTGAGGTGTACAGTGTGTGTGTGTCAGTACAGTGTGTAGTGTACAGTGTGTGTGTGTCAGTACAGTGTGTAGTGTACAGTGTGTGTGTGTCAGTACAGTGTGTAGTGTACAGTGTGTGTGTGTCAGTACAGTGTGTAGTGTACAGTGTGTGTGTGTCAGTACAGTGTGTAGTGTACAGTGTGTGTGTGTCAGTACAGTGTGTAGTGTACAGTGTGTGTGTGTTGTCAGTACAGTGTGTAGTGTACAGTGTGTGTGTGTCAGTACAGTGTGTAGTGTACAGTGTGTGTGTGTCAGTACAGTGTGTAGTGTACAGTGTGTGTGTGTCAGTACAGTGTGTAGTGTACAGTGTGTGTGTGTCAGTACAGTGTGTAGTGTACAGTGTGTGTGTGTCAGTACAGTGTGTAGTGTACAGTGTGTGTGTGTCAGTACAGTGTGTAGTGTACAGTGTATTACACAGTGTGGTGCGGTGTGTAAAGTGGGTACAGCGCGCGCGCGCGTGTGTGTGTGTAGTGCACAGTGTGTAGTGCAGTGTGTACAGTGTGTAGTGCACAGTGTGTAGAGTGTGTAGTGCACAGTGTGTACAGTGTGTAGTGCACAGTGTGTAGAGTGTGTAGTGCACAGTGTGTACAGTGTGTAGTGCACAGTGTGTAGTGCACAGTGTGTACAGTGTGTAGTGCACAGTGTGTAGAGTGTGGTACCTTCGCAGCGCTCCAGGAACAGCAGGCAGTCCTGCACCACGGCGTCCCTCAGCAGGATCATGTGTTTGGACATGTTCTCCAGCAGGGACAGGACGCAGCGCTTAGCGTAGAACCACGTGTCGGTCCCCAGCTACACACACACACCCACACAAAGTAGTACACACACACACACAAAGTAGTACACACACACACACACACACACAAAGTAGTACACACACACACACAACACACACACACACACACACACAAAGTAGTACACACACACACACACAAATTTAGTACACACACACACACACAAAGTAGTACACACACACACACACACACACACACACACAAGTTAGTACACAGTACACACACACACACACACAGACAGAGTAGTACACACACCCACACAAGTTAGTACACACACACACACAAAGTAGTACACACACACACACAAAGTAGTACACACACACAAATGAGTATACACACACACACACACACACATTAGTACACACACACACACACAGAGTAGTACACACACACAAAAAGTAGTACACACACACACACACACAAAGTAGTAAACACACCCACACAAGTTAGTACACACACACAAATGAGTATACACACACACATTAGTACACACACACGCACACACACATTAGTACACACCCCACCACCCTGCATCATGTCTGGGGGGGCCCAGTAAGGGTCACCGAGGGGGGGGGGGGGGGCAGTGTACGTATGCTATGTGTCGGGGTGTCTGGGGGCGTGTGATGGGCATACCTTCTTGTTGTAGGGCTCTAGACTCTTGATGACTCTCGATATGCCGAAGTCGTAGTTCCCTTTGGCGCAGTACAGCGTGCTGCAGAAACACACGCTCAGTCCTCGCTCTACATTATATATACGGTGTCCCTCAGGACCACAGGCTGGTCAGGACTCACCCGATCACCAGGTTGACGATGCAGAGGTGGAAGACCTTCTTGTCCGGGGCGTCGTAGGAGATCTGCTCTTCCTCCTTCTCTATCTTCCTCATCAGCTCCTCCGCCTGCAGACAGGAAGCAGGAAACACAAACCCTCACATGTAAACAGGAAGAAACATGACTAGGAGGTAAACCCTGAAACAATTCAATCCATTGATAAATATAAATATATAGGGGGTGGTGGTGGTGGAGGTGGAGGTGGTGGAGGTGATGGTGGTGGTGGTGCTGGTGGAGGTGGTGGTGCTGGTGGAGGTGGTGGTGATGGTGATGGTGGTGGACGTGGTGGTGGTGGTGGTGGTGATGGTGATGGTGATGGTGGTGGTGGTGGTGGTGGTGGTGGTGGGGGTGGGTGGTGGTGGTGGTGGTGGGGTTGGTGGTGGTGGTGGGGGTGGTGGTGGAGGTGGTGGAGGTGGTGGTGGTGTTGGTGGGGTGGTGGTGGTGTGGTGGTGTGTGGTGGTGGTGGTGGTGGTGGTGGTGGTGGTGGAGGTTGGTGGTGTGTTGGTTGTTGGTGGTGGTGATGGTGGTGGTGGTGGTGGAGGTGTGGTGGTGGTGTTGGTGGTTGGTGGTGGTGGGGTGGTGGTGGTGGTGGTGGTGTGGTGGTGGTGGTGGTGTTGGTGGTGGTGGTGGTGGAGGTGGTGGTGGTGTTGACCTCCTCGTTCTGGCTGGTCATGATGTAGGAGACACACAGGTTGGCCAGAACCACTGCACTGACGTTCAGGATCTGGAACACACAGAGAGTACTCCATTATATAATATTAGAGTATTATAATATATAATAGAGTATTAAATAGTATCATAACACCAGAGTATTATAATATATAATAGAGTATTACATAGTATCATAACACCAGAGTATTATAATATATAATAGAGTATTAAATAGTATCCTAACACCAGAGTATTATAATATATAATAGAGTATTACATATAGTATCCTAACACAGCGCTTCAGGCCCTCCTGTGTGTGGTGTGTGTGTGTACAGCTGCTGTGTGGACCCACGTTGTCGTAGTGCTTCTTGACGATGGGCTCGTAGAACCCGATGGCCTCCTTGTACTTGTTCTCCTGCATGAAGAGGACGTGCGCCACGTTCAGCTTCCAGGTGTCATGCTCATTGCAGATCTCCACCGACTTGCGGAAGATCTTCTCCACCATCTGGAAGTTCTCCCGGCTCCAGTAGATCTTGGCCTGGGCCATCAGCACCGGGATGTACCTGGCAGAACCAATCAGAGACCAGACGGACCTGTCAGAACCAATCAGAGAGCAGACTGACCTGCACCAACCAATCAGAGATCAGGTGGACAGTTAGTTAGAAATTTATTGTCCCCTTGGGGAAATTGTTCTCAGTGAAAAGACAGATACACATGACCATTAACAACAACGACATAAAAAAACAAAAAAGTAAATAAAGATAAACAACCACTGATAGGACATATTTTCCACATAGTTCAGGGACACATATAAGATGTTGGCATTTTAAACCAACAATTAAAACCTTCTTTTTAAATGTTTGTTTAAAAGGCTGATGGATTGTGGAATGAATGACTGTTTTGTTCTATTTTTGGAGAGGGCTGGGTATCGAAACCTGCTACCTGAGGGTAATAGTTCGAAGGTGGAGAAAAGTGGGTGTTTTGAATTTGCTAAATAATTTCTGCTTTAACTCTGAACTCGCTCCTCTGTAGGTATTTTCCAGACTATTTAAATTAGTACCCAACAGCTTGCTGGCAGTGGTCACTATTTCCCTAAGCCTACTCTTCTGTGCTTCTGCTGCGCTGCCGAACCAGCAGATTATGCAGAAGGTCAAGACGCTCTCCACATAAGCAGTGTAGAACATCTTAGCCATTTTACGGTCTACATCAAATGAAATCAGCTTTTTTAAAAAGTAAAGCCTGCACTCCACCAATCAGAGAGGAGCTGAGAGGAGTCCTACCTCTCCAGCAGCTGGTCGTACTCCTGCACCCCCTTTTTCAGCCCCTGGTCGTCCCGGGCCAGCCTGAAGTCCTGCACCTTAGAAACACAGAGCCCCCTTTAGACCTGTGTGTGTGTGTGTGTGTGTGTGTGTGTGTGTGTGTGTGTGTGTGTGTGTGTGTGTGTGTGTGTGTGTGTGTGTGTGTGTGTGTGTGTGTGTGTGTGTGTGTGTGTGTGTGTGTGTGTGTGTGTGTGTGTGTGTGTGTGACCTGTTTGGCCAGCTTGCGGAGCTGTTCCGTCAGTTTGCCGTTCATGTCGTCAAACTTCCTGAAGGCCTGTAGAGAAACACACGGCAGAACCGGATCAGACCGGACCCAGAACCAGATCAGACAGGAACCAGAACCGGATCCGACCGGAACCAGTGCCTGTACCCTAGAGCACCAGGCGGGGGATGGGGCTCAGTGAGCTGTACAGGCCTACCTCCTCGGGGGCGGTCTGGCAGGTGAGCATGGCGTCCAGGAACTCGTACAGGTACTGAGGACAGAGGCTGCAGTCAGGACTCTGAGTCACGGTGAAGTACCAACCGCCAGGAGAACAGGAACTCACCGGGGACAGGAAGCGGTAGGTGAGGTGGGCGTTCTCCGCGAGGACGTCTGCAGCCAGGTCAAAGTACTGGGAGGGGAGAGAGAGGACCAGGTGAGGATACCAGGTGAGGCCAGGTGAGAGGGAGAGAGAGAGGAGGACCAGGTGAGAGGGAGAGAGAGAGAGAGGACCAGGTGAGAGGGAGAGAGAGAGGACCAGGTGAGAGGGAGAGAGAGAGGACCAGGTGAGAGGGAGAGAGAGAGGACCAGGTGAGAGGGAGAGAGAGAGGACCAGGTGAGAGGGAGAGAGAGAGGACCAGGTGAGGATACCAGGTGAGAGGGAGAGAGAGACCAGGTGAGAGGGAGAGAGAGAGAGGACCAGGTGAGGGGATAGTCTACCAGGTGAGTATACCAGGTGGTGTACCAGGTGAGAGCAGTACCTCATACTTGCAGTAGAGCAGCAGCAGGTTCCCGAAGGTGACCGGGGGGAAGGGGTCCTGCTGCAGGAGGAAGGCCAGCTTCTCGAAGCCCTCCGAGGGACGCCGCTCCATGTTCAGCAGGGCCTGGTTGTGGAGGGTCACCGGGTCCAGCTCCTACACACACACACACACACACACACACACACACACACACACACACACACACACACACACACACACACACAGGGGAAGGGTGAGATGGGGGTTATGGTATGTAGGTCAGTAGGTCAGTGGGTGGTGGTGGGTCAGTGGGTGGTGGTGGGTCAGTAGGTCAGTGGGTGGTGGTGGGTCAGTGGGTCCAGTGGTGGTGGTGGGTCAGTGGTGTGTCGTCGGGTCAGTGCAGTGGTGGTGGGGTGGGTCAAGTTTTGGTGGTGAGATGGGGGTCAGTGGTATGTGGGTCAGTGGGTCAGTGGGTGGTGGTGGGTCAGTGGGTGGTGGTAGGTCAGTGGGTCAGTGGGTGGTGGTGGGTCAGTGGGTGGTGGTGGGTCAGTGGGTGGTGGTGGGTCAGTGGGTGGTGGTGGGTCAGTGGGTCAGTGGGTGGTGGGTGGTGGGTCAGTGGGTGGTGGTGGGTCAGTGGGTCAGTGGGTGGTGGTGGGTCAGTGGGTCAGTGGGTGGTGGTGGGTCAGTGGGTGGTGGTGGGTCAGTGGGTGGTGGTGGGTCAGTGGGTGGTGGTGGGTGAAGGGGTGTCCTCACCTCGTCGGTCCGGGGGGGCATGTCTGTCAGCGCGTCCTGAGCCCCCTCCACTGGGGGATCACATGAGAGAGGAACACATGACCTTCTGTACCTCTACTGCAGCACAACTTGTATATGCAAACTAGATCTATAGATCTATATGGATATGGCTATAGCTCTATAGATCTATGTGGATATGGCTATAGCTCTATAGATCTATGTGGATATGGCTACAGCTCTATAGATCTATGTGGATATGGCTACAGCTCTATAGATCTATGTGGATATGGCTACAGCTCTATAGATCTATGTGGTATGGCTACAGCTCTAACGATATCTATGTGGATTTGCTATGCTCTATACAACTATGGATATGGCTATAGCTCTATAGATCTATGTGGATATGGCTATAGCTCTATAGACCTATGTGGATATGGCTACAGCTCTATAGATCTATGTGGATATGGCTATAGCTCTATAGATCTATGTGGATATGGCTATAGCTCTATAGACCTATGTGGATATGGCTATAGCTCTATAGATCTATGTGGATATGGCTATAGCTCTATAGATCTATGTGGATATGACTATAGCTCTATAGACCTATGTGCAGGTTGATATGGCTATAGCTCTATAGACCTATGTGGATATGGCTATAGCTCTATAGACCTATGTGCAGGGTGATATGGCTATAGCTCTATAGACCTATGTGGATATGGCTATAGCTCTATAGACCTATGTGGATATGGCTATAGCTCTATAGACCTATGTGGATATGGCTATAGCTCTATAGACCTATGTGCAGGTGGATATGGGTCTGTGTGCGTCTCACGGTTCCTGAGCTGGAACTGGACGGCTGCCTTGAGGTTGAAGGCCTCGATCAGCGCCGTCTGCTGGAGGATCAGGGTGTTGCCCACGCTGCGCACCTCAATGCCCTCTGTCGTCATGCCGACACTCAGCTCTGCAGGGGGAGGCGAGCCAGGGTCAGGGTGAGGGGTGTGTGTGTGTGTGTGTGTGTGCTTGCGCGTGTGAATGCGTGTGTGTGTGCGTGTACCAGGGTGCTCCCGGATCCCTCTCTCGATGATCTCTGCAATGTGCTTCAGAGCCGCGCTGTAGTTCTTCATGCTGTAGTAACACAGAGCCATGTTGTAGGACAGGTCTGAGGGGGGGGAGAGGGGGGGAGAGAGGAGGAGAGAGGAGGACGGGGGAGAGGAGAGAGGGGGAGGAGAAAGTGGGAGAGGGGAGGAGAGGAGAGAGTGGGAGAAGGGAGGAGAGGAGGAGAGGACAGGAGAGACAGAGGGGGAGAGGGGAGAGGGAGGGGAGAGGAGGGAGGGGGGAGAGTGGGAGAGGAGAGGGGAGAGGGAGAGAGGGAGAGGGGGTGAGGAGGGTAGGAGGAGGAGAGAGGAGGACAGAGGGGGAAAGGGGAGAGGAGAGTGGGGGAGAGGGGAGGAGAGGAGAGAAGGAGAGGGGGTGAGGAGGGGAGGAGGAGAGTAGGAGAGGGGGAGAGAGTAAATGTCAGACCTGAATGTATGAATAAAGAATGTATACAGTGCTCAGTATAAATAGACACAGTGTGCAGTATAAATGTATACATTGTGCAGTAAACGTGTGCAGTATAATGTACTCAGTGTGCAGTCTAATGTACTCTGTGTGCAGTCTAATGCAGTGTGCAGTCTAATGTAGTGTGCAGTCTAATGCAGTGTGCAGTCTAATGTAGTGTGCAGTCTAATGCAGTGTGCAGTCTAATGTAGTGTGCAGTCTAATGTAGTGTGCAGTATAATGTACTCGGTGTGTACCTGGCTGGTACCCCAGGGCCTGCTGGGCCGAGCTGAACCTCCTGCGGGCCTCCTCGTACTGCTCCTCCCGGTAGAGGAGGCATCCCATCTTCACCTCGTAGTCCGGCTCCTCCTGGGGCAGCTGTTCCACCAGGGCCTGTCCTCACAACACACATTACACACACATTACATATACACATTACATATACATTAGACATACACATTACATATACATTAGACGTATACATTTCACATACATTAAATACACATTCACTATACATTCAACACAAATTAATTATACATCCTGGGGCAGCTGAGTCTGCACATTGAGGGATCAGACACACTCTCCATGGAGCCTCAGACCATGTCTCATTATATACAAAACCTACAATAAACCGGCTCAATCATCACCGCCTAGTGTTGGTGATGATGAAGAGGAGGAAGAGGATGTTACCTTAGCAGCGGAATACTCTTCCTCTCCGTATTTGATGGCAGCCTGTAGCTTGATCATCTGATACAAAGAGAGGAGAAGATTGATCATCTGACACAGAGTTGCAGTTACTGTGTGTGTATTGTAGTATGGTGTGTATGTATGGATGTATGTGTGTATGTGTATGTATGTGTATGTGTGTGTGTGTGTGTGTGTGCGTGTGTCGTGTGTGCGTGTGCATTTGTGCGTGTGCGTGTACCCTGGTATAGGTGCTGGGGTTGTCCAGCAGAAAGCTGGCCTTCATGGCCTCCTGGTAGCAGCAGGCGCGGGCCAGGGCCTGGGCGTGGTACAGCCGGTACTCCTCCACCTCGGGGTGCAGCAGGCTGAGCTGCTCGTAGCAGTCGGCCGCCGTGCTGAAGTCCTGCGTGTGGAAGCAGCAGTAGCCCAGCAGGGACAGGGCCGCCCGGGACTACAGGGGGACAACACTCTGAGTCAGGACAGCATCATGCAGCAGCCTTCAGACTCAGTACGTCCACAGAGTGCTACACAGGAGGTAACACTCAGAGAGGACAACCACAAGATAAAAGACTGAGAATACCAGAGGAAGGCAACACATCTCACAGCTGATATTACGAAGAAGGGCCATGCTGCCCAGACCCTAGACACGCTACGCCAGATAGCCTCGCTCTGTCAACAGGAAGGGGCTGGCTCTGTAAACAGGAAGGAGCTAGCTCTGTAAACAGGAAGGAGATGGCTCTGTAAACAGGAAGGAGCTAGCTCTGTAAACAGGAAGGAGATGGCTCTGTAAACAGGAAGGGGCTGTCTCTGTAAACAGGAAGGGGCTGTCTCTGTAAACAGGAAGGGGCTGGCTCTGTAAACAGGAATGGGCTGGCTCTGTAAACAGGAAGGGGCTGGCTCTGTAAACAGGAAGGAGCTGGCTCTGTAAACAGGAAGGGGCTGTCTCTGTAAACAGGAAGGATATGGCTCTGTAAACAGGAAGGGTCTGGCTCTGTAAACAGGAAGGGGCTGGCTCTGTAAACAGGAAGGATATGGCTCTGTAAACAGGAAGGAGATGGCTCTGTAAACAGGAAGGAGATGGCTCTGTAAACAGGAAGGGGCTGGCTCTGTAAACAGGAAGGAGATGGCTCTGTAAACAGGAAGGAGATGGCTCTGTAAACAGGAAGGAGCTGGCTCTGTAAACAGGAAGGAGATGGCTCTGTAAACAGGAAGGGGCTGGCTCTGTAAACAGGAAGGGGCTGTCTCTGTAAACAGGAAGGGGCTGGCTCTGTAAACAGGAAGGGGCTGGCTCTGTAAACAGGAAGGGGCTGGCTCTGTAAACAGGAAGGAGATGGCTCTGTAAACAGGAAGGGGCTGGCTCTGTAAACAGGAAGGGGCTGGCTCTGTAAACAGGAAGGGGCTGCCTCTGTAAACAGGAAGGGGCTGGCTCTGTAAACAGGAAGGAGATGGCTCTGTAAACAGGAAGGAGCTAGCTCTGTAAACAGGAAGTAGCTAGCTCTGTAAACGATGATGAGCAGTATCAAATTATATATCGTGATTAATATCGAAAAAATAATGGTGATAATAATTTTTGTGCAGCTGGGGGCCGACCTTCATGTGTTTCTCCAGCTGGTGGTTGAGGATCACGATGGCGTCTCCATAGCGACACTCTTTGATCTGGAGTAAAGGAGTAAAGGAGCTAGATGAGATGGATATCTATCGAGACAGCTATAGATGTATCAATAGATATCTATAGATGTATCAATATATCAATATAAATAGCTATAGAAGTATATAGTAAAGATATAGATCGTTTTTTTCATCTTAATGGCTAAATAGCTAAAGATGTATACAATATATGCACACACATATAGCTATAGATGTGCACAAATACAAACACAAATAGCTTTAGATTTATACAATATAAACACACGCATATATAGCATTAGAAATACAGTATACACACACATAGATGTATACAATATATAAACACATACAAAAAACATATAGATATATACACTATAGATATATACAGTATACACACATATAGCTATAGATGTATACAATATACATTCATATTCATAGATAAGGGGGTAGCTGGTCGTTCCTTAGAAGACTGAACACATGTTGTTATAACCCAGCCCCTCCGAGGCTAACAGGCTAACAGGCTAACAGGATAACAGGCTAACATGCTAACAGGCTAACAGCTAGCCCTACCAGGCGGTAGATGGTCGCCGTGTATTCTCCGTCCTTTATGACCGCGGGGGTCATGCTGTCCGCGGAGGGTCGGCGGTCGGTGGGACGCCGGGTTGTGGGTCAGAACGGGAATCGATCCCTCAGCTCGGAGCTGCCGATGGCTACGAGCCGAACGCCTGTGAACGGTTACTAGGCAACAGCTGCAAACCCGGAAACGGACATCGCGACGTAACGTGAAAGGGCCAATCAACTATCCGGAGACAGATTCTCTCCATTAAACAGCCAATCATCTCTCCGGATACAAATTAAACTCCTAACCAACGTTCTTGTCATGAAAGTTCATTAATTTTAGTTATTAAGCGCATTACTATTGTTTCATTATTATTTTTTTTGCGTTGTAAGTGACTCATACTATGGACTCGACAAATACTCGTACAATTCTTTCTTTCTTTCTTTCTTTCTTTCTTTTCTTTCTTTCTTTCTTTCTTTCTTTCTTTCTTTCTTTCTTTCTTTCTTTCTTTCTTTCTTTCTTTCTTTCTTTCTTTCTTTCTTTCTTTCTTTCTTTCTTTCTTTCGTTCTTTCTTTCTTTCTTTCTTTCTTTCTTTCTTCCTTCCTTCCTCCATGAACTTACAAAATAACTTTGAGTTATTAAATTTGAGGCTGGTAAACCAAGCAATGATCATCTCATAATCCGAAATATAACCTCACTCTGTCCTAAGCGCGCATGCTGGCACGCCGCAAGCGCGAAAACACGTCTTAACACACACACAAACACACGCAGACACAAACGCAGACACACACGCACACACACACACACACACACACACACACACACACACACACACACACACACACACACACACACACACAACACCACACACACACACACACACACACACACACACACACACACACACACGAAGGAGGTTAGGTTGAAGGAGGTAAGGGTGTGGAGGTTAGGATGGAGGAGGTTAGGATGGAGGAGGTTAGGGTGGAGGAGGTTAGGATGGAGGAGGTTAGGGTGGAGGAGGTTAGGATGAAGGAGGTTAGGGTGGAGGAGGTTAGGATGAAGGAGGTAAGGATGAAGGAGGTTAGGGTGGAGGAGGTTAGGGTGGAGGTTAGGGTGTGGAGGTTAGGGGGGAGGTTAGGGGGGAGGAGGTTAGGATGGAGGAGGTTAGGGTGGAGGAGGTTAGGGTGGAGGTTAGGGTGGAGGTTAGGGGGGAGGTTGGGTGGAGGTTAGGGGGAGGTTCGGTGGGCAGCCTGGGGTGGAGGAGGTGGGGCTGGCAGGCTGGGATGGGAGTGTGTTCCAGGCGGTCCTCATTCTCCCTTCGCTCTCCTCCAGGACCTCCAGGCTCCCCTCGTCTCTGCAGGTCAGTCCTTCATGTCGGCCCGTGATATGCTGCTTGTTTAGAAGTCTGTTTCACGGTTTGAAACTGTCTCTTTAAGTCTGTTTCAAGGTTAAAAAAAACTGGCTGTTTAAGTGTGTTTCAAGGTTAAGAAACTGAATATTTAAGTAGGTTTGGTCATTAATAAAACCGTCTGTTTAAGTGTTTTTAGTCATTAAGAAACTGTCTGTTTAAGTGTGTTTCAAGGTTAAGAAACTGTCTGTCTAAGTGCGTTTGGTCATGAATAAACCGTCTGTGTAATTGTTGACTTTGTATGGTCGCTCTACACAAAAGTTTCATTCCATCTGTTTGTCCTCTTGAACACCTCACTTTTCCACAGGAGCTGGTACTGTCATGGCGATCAAACTAACCGTGCTGCTATTATTGGCCATTGCCATGGTAACGGTGTTGGCTCAGAAACGACGGCCGAAGGCCAAAGCGGCCGATGAGTGGAACTACAGGGATGGCTGTGAGCTCCAGAACCCCTTAATGCCTGACCCTAACCCTGACCCTAACTCTGACCCTTAACCTCTGACCCTAACTCTGACCCTTAACCTCTGACCCTAACTCTGACCCTTAACCTCTGACCCTAACTCTGACCCTTAACCTCTGACCGTAACTCAGACCCTTAACCCCTGACCCTAACTTTAGTCCTTCACCTCTGATCCTAACCCTGACCCTTAACCTCTGACCCTTTACCTCTGACCCTTTACCTCTGACCCTTAACCTCTGACCCTTAACCTCTGATCCTAACCCTGACCCTTAACCTCTGATCCTAACCCTGACCCTTAACCTCTGACCTTTAGCCCTTATTGCTTACTCCTAATCTGTCAGAACGATACCCTCTGTGTCTGTCTGTCTGGCTGTCTGATCGCCTGTCTGTCTGTCTGTCTGTCTGTCTGTCCCCCAGCTCAGAATGTGAACATGCGAGGCGTGTCCAACCTGACAGAGGTTCTGGACAACTGGAGGTACGACATCATCACCCAGATCAAAGGAGCGCTGCAGAACGACCACCAGTCCCTCCTCCCCGACTACCACAGGTGAGGGGGCGGAGCCTGTATGACCACCACAGGTGAGGGGGCGGAGTCTGTATGACTAACAGGTGAGGGGCCAGGGACTTTATGACCACCACAGGTGAGGGGTGGAGTCTTTATGACGAAGGGGCGGAGTCAGGCGTCCCACCCGCACGTCACTTTAACAACATCTCTGAGCTCATCTCTACAGTGTCGGTTGGCCTCACTGTGGGAGGCAGGTGTGGTCAGACCAGGTCCGGTCTCCAATCCTCTGCAGATGTACTTAACAGTGGAGCGTGGCAGGGCCTGGTCGACACAGTACAGCGTTTCATTATCCTGCGTTAGCGAGTACGAACAGCCGGTGAGGCTGAAGCCCTGTCTGCTGTGCTGACTGTGTGATGGGGCTGGTTGGTGCAGTCTGATCCGTCTAACAGCCACGGCTGTTTGGATCAACAGGTTCCCCGAGGGTTCTCCAGTCCTGGGAGGGTTCCCACTTCCCACAGCAATGCAGTGTTTGCTGCCCACTGTGGTGGACGAGGTTATAAAGACTCTGTTGGACCACACCCTGCCATTATGGCTGTGAGGGCCAGGGCCGGGTGTGGGGAGGAAACGGAACAGCTCCTGACCGAACTGAGGTCTGGACTCGTCCAGGCTGGATATAGATCTCTTACTTTGAAGTTGAAGTCCTCTGTTAACACTTCTACTCAAGTGACTTCATATAGTATAGGCCAATATCAAAGTCATATCATCAGTATCATAAGTATCTTAAATGCTTCATTGGGGGTAACTCTCTTCCTTGCTGGAATATACTGTATGTTGTCTTACTCTTGCTTGCATTACACAAAAAATGTGGACGGGGGGATTAGTTGTGCAGCACTCTCCTACGTCCTCATCCACAAACGAGGTGGCCTCAAGCAAAGGCAGGCGAAACCCCCACCTGCTGCATTCGCCCACTGCGAGCGCTGGACAATATGCTCAGACATGAGCACCCTAAGGCCGCTAGTGTGCCAAGAGGGAAAAAGTGATGATGATGAAGTTGTATATGCCTGGTAGTCAGGATTTATTTGTTTTATTTGACATTGTTTTTTTACTTTTTTTTTACTTTTATGTAATCCCATAATAGTCTGTTGTCCTGGCAACATAATAATATTATTCCACTGTTCCCCGTCGTGGCTGCCTCTGTTTTTCTGAGTTCTCGTTGTGTTAGGCTTGCCTCTGCCCCCCCTTGCTGCCCCCTGGTGGTCGGTTTTGTGGTGGTTTCTGTGGTCTGTTGGGGTTCACCCTCCGCAGCAATAACCAGGTCATGTGCCCTCTCCCGCTCCAGGATCCAGCCCCTCTCCGAAGCCCTGGATGACCTCTACAAAGAGTTCAACGCCCTCAAGTCCCACCTCGGCGAACTCACCGAAAAGTTCACCGCCATAGAAACGTTCATCGATGAGGTCAAAGCGGGACGCTCCGGGAGCCCCGCCCCCGGCCCCGGCCCCGGCCCTGCCCCCGCCCCCGCCCCCATTCCAGGTCCGACCAGGAGGAAGGTGATCAGGAAGAAAGTCATTAGCCGCTGAGCAGCCAATACCATCATTTCTTTCATCTTTGTAATCCCACCCATATAAGCCCCTCCCACCAGTAGCTCCTCCCCCCGTTATCTCCTGAATATCCTTAAGGTAGTTCAGCTAATGCTAATGTAGCTAATGTTTTTTCGGCATCATTACCCTCTAGTTACTGCTCCTGAACATCCAATAGTCATGTCTAAATAGAACACCCTCAAACTATAGCCAGGTGTATAACTAGAACCCACTCTAGCTAGGTTTATATCTAGAACTTACTAAAGCGAAGTTTATAACTAGAACCCAGCTAAGTCTATAACTAGAACTTACTTCAGCTAGGTTTAAGCCTAGAACCAATTCTATCTAGGTTTATAACTAAAGAACCCTCTAGCTGAGTTCATAACTAGAACTTAATAAAAAGCTACTTTCTCCTCCTTTCTATGGGATATGCACAATGTTTTTACTGCTACCTTTAATAAATACAATTTATTGCAATAAAATGTTGTTGCTGTTTGACTAAAGCACACAATCATTTTTGGTAGTTGATCCCTGCCCCTCTCCTCTCCTCTCCTCTCCTCTCCTCTCCTCTTCGCTCTTTGTCCTCATGCACTCAATCTTTTTGGTAGCTCTCCTCTCCTCTCCTCTCCTCTCCTCTCCTCTCCTCTCCTCTCCTCTCGTGTCCTCCTGGAATGATGGTCTGAGTTGCAGTAGCACATCAGATCCTCTAAAAGGCAGCATTGCTGCGCCAGAACCAAGTCTGTTTCACGAAGGAAGGAAGGAAGGAAAAAAAAAAAGAAACAGCGAAACCATATTTGGGTGGGTTCTGATACCCTCTGTGTTAAAATGAGCATTTCACAGATAATATAGTTTTTGGCTGGAGATCAACTATACCTTCTAAATGATACAGGAGGTGTTTCTACAACCGTGAAAACATGCCTTGTTTGGTATAGAGATGTGAGCAGGTCAAACAACATTAACAACAGTCTCTCTCTCTCCCTCTCTAGTTCTCTCTCTCTCTCTCTCTCTCTCTCTCTCTCTCTCTCTCTCTCTCTCTCTCTCTCTCTCTCTCTCTCTCTCTCTCTCTCTCTCTCTCTCTCTCTCTCTCTCTCTCTCTCTCTCTCTCTCTCTCTCTCTCTCTCTCTCTCTCTCTCTCTCTGTCTGACCTTGAAAGATAGAGGGACAACCGACAGAGAGAGATGAACTGACTGTCGTGGATTTGTATCTGAATGTTAGCAAAACCTTAGCAGAACATTGACGGAACACTCAAATGTTGCCAAAACCTTAGCAGAAAAAAACATTATCATAATGTTATCAGAAAACGTGCATATCATCAGAATGTTACTAAAACGTTAAGGGAGAGTGAGCAACCCTGTCCTGCATCAATGAAGTATTATCGTATCTTATCGGCATAATGCTATAAAAACCTTACGTTAGCAGAACATTAGAATGATGTTACTAGCTTTCTGATTTTAAGTAAGAAACAGGAGTAAACTGTGCAATAAGAACCTCGTAAGGACACAGAGCTGAGTTAATGAACTAAATTAACAACTCAACCAACATGTTAACGAGTTAAATTAACAAGGGGACAAACTTGTTAACGAGGTCAATAAACAACTCAACCAACATGTTAACGAGGGAACCAACCAGCGTTCCCTCAGGTCTTCATACAACCTGTCTCACACACAGGGTTCCCGTCCGTCACAACCTGTCTCACACACAGGGCTCCCGCCTGTCTGTGAGTGAGCAGCCTGTGTCAGGAGGAGTGAGGAACGACTCATTCATATGAACTCATTCTGGTTCAGAGCTGACTGCTTGAAGTTCTTACAGTGTTTTCCAAATGCTCCCACACTTAAAGCAAAAGCTTAGACAGAAACGTCAGAGCCTTAACTTGTGTAACCATGCCTAAACACTTGGTTTTTTATCCTGTAACCCATTGTAAAACCCATTGTTTCTTACATTCAACACATGCTATCTCTTAGTGTGTATAGCCTTTTCTCTTTAGGAAGTTCCTGTCCCTCTCCTCCTCCCCCCTCCTCCTGCCCCCTCCACCCCTCCTCAGACCTCCCTCCACCCCTCCTCAGATGGTAGTGTAGGCCCCTGTGTGGGGGTGTACCCTGTAATGGGAGAGCTGATGGTCTCTCTCTCTCTCTCTCTCTCTCTCTCTCTCTCTCTCTCTCTCTCTCTCTCTCTCTCTCTCTCCTCTCTCTCTCCTCTCTCTCTCTCTCTCTCTCTCTCTCTCTCTCTCTCTCTCTCTCTCTCGTCTCTCTTCTCTCTCTCTCTCTCTCTCTCTCTCTCTCCCCCCCGTGTGTTGGTGAACCCTGATGTGGGAGGGCTGATGGTCTTATATGTAGATATGAGGACTTTATGGTGCAGACACTCACTCATCTACATCACCTCCAGCTGAACCTCTGCTCTCATACCAGGAAACAGGGGAACGCTAACTAGCCTAGTATGCTAACTAAACTAGCGTGCTAACTGAAGATCCTTTATCTTCCAAACTATGAGGTCAAATCTTAAACAGAGGTTTACCAATCAATTATTACATTTAAGTGGCGCAACACATCTCAGATGGGTTTTAAACTTTATATAGGCCTACTCATTTTTAAACTTTCCTTTTACCATGTACCAAACTCTGAGGATCCGTGATCTATCTTAGCAGTATAGTGAAGTATACTGAGGTGTCTTTGGAACATACACATAGTCATGATGTCCTGGGATTGTCTAAACGTTGCTTTCATCCCAATGTTACAAACTTAATTTCATTAGCCTATACTGCCACCTGGCGGTACAGCAGAAAACGGCAGCTCAAAACTCTTTCCTCGGGACCGTTCTTTATATATCATTATCTTTATATAAATATATATTGTATATAATGTGTATCTGTAGTATATATATAACTATAAATATCTTTAATGTATATACATATAGAAATAACGTATAATATCAATTCATCCCCTGCCTACACCATCACAGGAGAGCCAATCACATCCAATTACCCAATTATCGCTCACAGAACTCACGAAGAACACGGCTCCTGTTGAAGATGAGTTATTTATTAGCTCATGCTAACGAGCCTAGCCTGTTAGGAACAGTGCTCTAACAAGCTGGCTGGTTGAAGACAGGGCTCATAATTTCCATAAAGCCGCTGATAACCTGAACGATACAGAGCTGTAAATACAGGCTTCTGTATTATAAAGTGTGAAGGGTCTGAATGCAGGCCGACCCTGACAGTGAACACAGGCTACATTAGGCCGAACAATTACGATCAAATGAACCCACGCTGTGTGTGTCTGGAGCGGTCACTCGAGGAGCTGAACCGCCTCTCGGTCCGCCGCCGCCCCGCGGGGCCCGGGCGGGGTCAGGGCCTCCCGGTTCCTGATCCCGTGTCTCCCCACCTCCTCTCTCCTCAGCCTCCGCTCCCTCTGGCTCCACAGCAGCCCCAGGATCTCCTCTTTCCGCACGGCCATGGCCTCGGACCTCCTCCTCCGCTCCTCCACCTCCTCCTCGTCCTCCTCCCGCCCTCCTCTCCTCTGCGACCCGGGACCGGTCGCCCCGGGCCCGGCGGAGGTTTTGCTCCCGGAGCTCCGGGCCACCGGGAGCCGCTGGCTGATGTCTGCGGAGATGAGGCGCGACTCGAGCGGCGGGAGGAGCGCCACGGAGCCCCACAGCTGGCCGGCGTGGGACACGTCGGCGGGCGAGGAGCCACTGAACACGGTGAGCTGCACCTCGCAGCCCCGCGGCTCCTCCGACCCCCGCTGGGACATCGGTTTGAGGATCGAGGCGTTTGTAAAGATGTGTAAAGATCTTGGAAAAAATAAGCACAATTACGAACTAACAAATAAAACGACTCCGAACAAAAACATTAAACTCCACGAATAAACGGACACGGAGTTAACTGGCGTACATCCTCCTATGGTGTCTGCTCTGGTTACCATGGAGACGTGGCTCCGCCCCCTGCCGCGCGGGGCCGTTTAAATAGAGAGGAGCCGAGCTGTCAGCATCCTTCCTGCCTCTACCTGCTCCAGTCAGACCACTCATACTAGTACCACTGCTACTACTAATACTGCTACTTTTACCACCACTACTACTAATCCCACTGCTGCTAATACTGCTGCTGACCAGGTGAGTGGGGAGTTTTCTTGTCCAATAGGAATAAAGGGTCTGGCCGATGTTTTCTAGAACTGACTTTAATGAGACATCGTATTGGATTGATGTCGTATTGGACATCGTATGTTAGATTGAATCTGGGCTTCCGACAGCTAGCTCGAATATTTCTGGGGTCAAAATATAGCGTCATACTGAAGACCGAGGTGTAGTTGGGTGTAGTTGGGTGTAGTTGAGTCTAGTTGGGTGTAGTTGGGTGGAGTTGGGGGGTGTCGGCGTGTGACTGGAGGGTCTTGGTGTAAACGTAAAGGTTGACTGCCCTGCTGCCCTTATAAGGCAGGGCCGGTGGTTAGCATGCTATCAGGCGCGGGGCAGCCTAAGATGGGCATGTCCCTGGGCCTACTGCTGGCTGCCGCTCTTATCAACGTCTTGCTTTACATGTTTAATGTCCTCCGCCGACAGAAGAACCAACATCTGAGCAGCATCCATCAGTGAGTCGACATGCAAAACACACACACCTGGGGTGATGGAGGGAGGGAGGGGGGGGGAGAGAGAAGAGAGGTAGAGGGAGAGAGGGAGAGGGAGTGGGAGAGGAAGATGGCGGGAGGGAGAGAGGGAGAGAGAGAGAGAGAGAGAGAGAGAGAGAGAGAGAGAGAGAGAGAGAGAGAGGAGAGAGAGAGAGAGAGGGGAGAGAGAGAGAGAGGGAGAGAGGGGGGAGGATGATGGTGGGCAGAGAGAAGAGAGAAGAGAGAGAGAGAGAGACGAGGGAGAGGGAGAGAGAGAGGGAGAGAGAGAGAGAGAGA
>OLKM01001771.1:0-16518 GCA_900291075.1 Melanogrammus aeglefinus | reverse complement strand
GTCGTCTGTCTGTTCTGTCTGTCGTCTGTCTTGTCGTCTGTCTGTCTTCTGTCTGTCTGTCTGTTGTCTGTCTGTCCTGCCTGTCTGTCTGTCTGTCTGGTCTGTCTGTCTGTCTGTCTGTTCTGTCTATCTGTCTTGTCCATATGTCTCGTCTGTCCGTCTGTCTGTCTGTCTGTCTGTCTGTCTGTCTGTCTGTCTGTCTGTCTGTCTGTCTGTCTGTCTGTCTGTCTGTCTGTCTGTCTGTCTGTCCGTCTGTCTGTCTGTCTGTCTGTCATTATATTTGGGCAGGTTATCTATTTACATCTCTGAAAGATCTCCAAACAAGGAGTCCTGGACAGCTGCCGAGCATAGTTTGACGTAACCTAGCATAGCCTAGCGTCCCTATGCGCTATAGTCAGCCATTATTAGGAGGAACATAGCTGCTTCATTCGTCAGTAGGAGAATGTTCTTACCCAATGGCAGATGGGTCCTCACCTTCATATACATGTAACTGGCTAATATCACTTAATATAGTCTCTCTCTCTGTCTCTCTCTCTCTCTCTCTCTCTCTCTCTCTCTCTCTCTCTCTCTTCTCTCTCTCTCCCCCCCCCCCCATCTTGTGTTTCCCTGCAGACCGTGAGGATCAGTCCATTCTTTGCACGTGGGTACACACATCCTGCTACAACTCACATTGTTTTAAGCTCATCAACAATATCTGCTTTAATATTGAGGTAAACCAATAGCAGACACCCAACCCTCGATCACAGTGTGTGTGTGTGTGTGTGTGTGTGTGTGTGTGTGTGTGTGTGTGCCCAGAGGGGAGTCAGGAGCTGGGAAAACGGAGAACACTAAGAAGGTGATCCAGTACCTGGCCGTGGTCGCCTCCTCCCACAAGGTCAAGAAGGACAGCAGCACTGTGAGTACTAGGCCACGCCCACAACCCTTACCTGTCCTAGGCCACGCCCACAAGCCTTACCTGTACTAGGCCACGCCCACAACCCATACCTGTACTGGGCCCCGCCCAAAACACCTACAGCCGCAGGGGGCCACTCCCATATATATGCAAGATAAAGCTGTAATTTGTGGTTGATAATGTTGTGCTACGATGAGGTCATCTTTGTGTTCATAAAGAATCTGTGCTCTCTCCTCAGCAGCAGCAGCAGGCCGGATCCCTGGCATACGTGAGTCCTGAGTTAACCCTCATAACATGCCTGTTTGTAACCAGTTGAACCAGTCTGTGGTTAACCAGTGTACCCAGTGTTCACCCTGCCCTGTTTGTCCACCAGGGGGAGCTGGAGAAGCAGCTGCTGCAGGCCAACCCCATCCTGGAGGCATTCGGGAACGCCAAGACCAGCAAGAACGACAACTCCTCCCGCTTCGTGAGTGATGTCGGATGTTGGTGGTGTGGGCGTGGCCTACCAGAGCGTGATGTCAGCGTGTGATGTGACAGTATGGTGTCACAGTGTGATGTCAGAGAGTGATGTCACAGTGTGATGTCAGTGTGGTGAACTTTGACCTGCCTAAGGCCAATTTCTCTCCTTCTCGCAGGGCAAGTTCATCAAGCTGAACTTCGACGTGACAGGTTACATCGTGGGAGCCAACATCGACACCTGTATCCTTCAGGCTCTGGTCTGGAGCCCCGTGCTGATGCTCTAGTCCTCTGTGCCGCGGCCAGGCCCTGCTTCAGCATCACTCACTATTAGCTTAGGATAAAAGGCCATCGAGGTAATGTCCGCTGCTATACACCGCCGTGGAGACTTTGCTGCGCTGCCGGAGAACTAGGACACGGCTAATGGGTTTAACCCGTTTATGCAATTTGGTTTGGAATGATTCACAGAGCAGCTTTCCTTAGCCCCCATGTCCGAGACCCTCCGAGTTGATGTGGTTATGGCGGGTTCAACCTGTCCAGAACGATGACTCAATAAACCAACAGGTGTGCAGCCTCCTCCAGCCCCAGACTCCCATCAGTCTGGTTCGGGCCCGGGGAGGCTGCTGAAACCAGCCGTCATTCATGTCACCGTGCGTCATTGAAATCACCACGCTCATACATAATGATTACGATGCATTTTTCTATGATTTAGACTCTGGCGGTGTAGTTGGTTATGTTTGGAGACTGGTGGTCTGGTTAGTTAGAGTTAAAGACTGGTGGTCTGGTAAGTTAGGGGTTAGAGACCGGTGGTCTGGTTAGTTAGAGTTAAAGACTGGTGGTCAGGTAAGTTAGGGTTAGAGACTGGTCTAGTTAGGGTTGAACCAGAGGTTGCTCTCCCTGACTGCGGCCCAGACCTGCTGGAGAAGTCCCGCTGTATCCGGCAGGCGGCGGTGGAGAGGGCGTTCCACATCTTCTACTACATGGTGGCCGGGGCCAAGGACAGCCTGCGAGGTTCAGCACTTCACAGATAACAGCTAGAACCATCTAGAACCATCTAGATACAGATAACATCCCGTGTGTGTGTGTGTGTGTGTGTGTGTGTGTGCGTGTGTGTGTGTGTAGAGGAGCTCCTGCTGGAGGACTTCAGCAGCTACCGGTTCCTGATGTCCGGTCACGTGGAGATCCCAGGGCAGGAGGACGACCAGATGTTTGAGGAGACGCTGGAGGCCATGGAGATCATGGGCTTCACCCAGGAGGAGAGGACAGGTACCCCTAATACACCCCCTAAGCCCTTACCTCATCCTTAAACACTTAATGGACACAAAGAGACCAATCCGATGGGATGAAGACATGTCCGAATGTGTCTCTGTGTCCTGTGTCTCTGCAGGAATGCTGAAGGTGGTGTCGACGGTTCTCCAGCTGGGGAACGTCAAGTTTGAGAAGGAGAGGAACAGCGAGCAGGCCTCCATGCCGGATGACACGGGTAACTCCTCCTCCCAACTCAGCTAATTAGGGTCCTCCAGCACAAGCTAACCAGACTGCTATCCAAACAAGATGTCCTCCAAAACAAAGTTGCTAACTGGCTAAAGCCAAACCCCTGGGGCAGAGAGGGAGAGCTGGCCAGGCATCTCGTTACAGCTGTTCCACTCCAAGCAGACAGCATGGTTGCCTCAGAAACCTGACCCTGTCCCCCCTCTACCACCCCCCCCCCCCCCCCAAGCTGCCCAGAAGCTGCTGTGCCACCTGCAGGGCAATCAACGTCCCCCCCCCAAGCTGCCCAGAAGCTGTGCCACCTGCAGGGCATCAACGTGACGGACTTCAGCCGCGCCGTCCTCACCCCGCGCATCAAGGTGGGCCGCGAGGTGGTGCAGAAGGCCCAGACCAAGCAGCAGGTGGGTTCTCTTCTGGGGTTGAGACCCAGTGTCAGGTGGGCTGTGGGGGGTAGACCTCTAGACCCAATAGCCTGTCGATTCTGGTGTCTAGACCCAGGTTTTCATGTGCTGCTTACTGGGTCTAAACCAATTATCATGTCCTGGTTACTGGGTCTAGACCCTGTATTATGTCCCAGATACTGGGACCCAGCAACATGGGAATCCAATATACCCCCCCCCCCCCCCCCCCCCCAGGCTGACTTTGCCATCGAGGCGCTTGCCAAGGCGATGTACGAGCGTCTGTTCCGTTGGATCCTGGCTCGGGTCAACAAGACGCTGGATAAGAGCAAGAGGCAGTCCTCCTCCTTCCTGGGCATCCTGGACATCGCCGGCTTCGAGATCTTTGAGGTGAGGACCAGAGGCGCTCCACCATTAGGTCTGAAGTGCTTTAACTTCAACTCACCTGGTAAACAGGGGACTAGCTTTGGTCCAGTCCTGCCACATTAACCACTTACGCCGAGTATGTTCAGGACTGAGCGGTCAGCTGTCCGGTCTTCATCATGACATTGATGTTTGTGAGCGGAACACATCTGATGATAAGAGTGTTTGGAAAACGCTCTCCAAGCTAAGAACACCAGAACATAGGAGAGAGGAGAGCACTTCACCAGTCTGGTCCCCTGGATAGGACGGCTAGTCTGGTCCCCTGGTTAGGACGGCTCCTGAGTATGTTCTCCCTGGTCTCTCCCTGGTCTCCTCAGGACAACTCCTTTGAGCAGCTGTGCATCAACTACACCAACGAGCGTCTGCAGCAGCTGTTCAACCACACCATGTTCACCCTGGAGCAGGAGGAGTACCAGCGCGAGGGCATCGAGTGGACCTTCATCGACTTCGGCCTGGACCTTCAGCCCTGCATCGAGCTCATCGAGAGGCCGGTGGGACGGACGGACACACACACACACACACCACACACACACACACACACACACACACGCACTGCTGTGGTTCTAGTGGATTCTGTGTGTGTAGAACAACCCTCCAGGCATCCTGGCCCTTCTGGACGAGGAGTGCTGGTTCCCCAAGGCCACGGACGTGTCCTTCGTGGAGAAGCTGCTCAGCACCCACACCGCCCACGTCAAGTTCTCCAAACCCAAGCACCAGGGCAAGCTGACCTTCACCCTGCTGCACTACGCCGGCAAGGTCAGTGCCTGGGAGTCCCCTCTGCAGCCCAGTGCAGGCCTGGGGGTGGAGCCCTCACCCTCTCTCCTCTGGCCTCCAGGTGGACTACAACTCTGACAGCTGGCTGACCAAGAACATGGACCCCCTGAACGACAACGTGACCGGACTGCTGAGCAACTCCTCCAGCCCCTTCATCCAGGACCTCTGGAGAGAACGCAAGACCCCTCCTCCTCTAACACACGCCAGGACCTAGTGCCACGGTTGGCTTCTTGTGTCCGCTGCTAATCCTGCTGACGCTGTTTCTGTCTGGTGTGTGTAGTGGACCGCGTGGTCGGCCTGGAGACCATCAACAAGTCCAAGAAGGGGATGTTCCGGACGGTGGGGCAGCTGCACAAGGAGTCCCTGGGGAGGCTGATGACCACGCTGAACAACACGCAGCCCAACTTCATTCGCTGCATCATCCCTAACCACGAGAAACGGGTACCAGGCCGCTCACTCAGAGTGTCTGTGATTGGTTGAACCAGCAGCTTACATGAATCATGACCTGGGAGCCCTGACCACCCATGGGTACTTCCTAATGTTGACTGGGTTATTCCTGTGGTTGACCGGGTACTTCCTGTTGTTGACTGGGTACTTCCTGTGGTTGACTGGGTACTTCCTGTAGTTGACTGGGTAGTTCCTGTTGTTGGCCGGGTACTTGCTGTGGTGGACTGGGTACTTCCTGTGGGTGAATGGTTACTTCCTGTGGGTGAATGAGTACTTCCTTTTATTGACTTGGTACTTCCTGTGCTTGACTGGGTACTTCCTGTGATTTACTGGGTACCTCCTGCTGTTGAGTGGGTACTTCCTGATGTTGATTGGGTACTTCCTGCTGTTGACCGGGTACTTCCTGTGGGGGGCAGCCAGGGAAGATGGACGCCCAGCTGGTGCTGGAGCAGCTGCGGTGCAACGGAGTCCTGGAGGGCATCAGGATCTGCAGGCAGGGCTTCCCCAACCGCATCCTCTTCCAGGAGTTCAGACAGAGGTGTGTGTGTGTGTGTGTGTGTGTGTGTGTGTGTGTGTGTGTGTGTGTGTGTGTGTGTGTGTGTGTGTGTGTGTGTGTGTGTGTGTGTGTGTGTGTGTGTGTGTGTGTGTGTGTGTGTGTGTGTGTGTGTGTGTGTTTCTGTGTGTGTGTTTCTGTGTTTCTGTGTGTGTCTATCTCTACGTGATGTCTCTTCTGTGTGTCTATCTCTAGGTGATGTCTCTTCTGTGTGTTCTATCTCTAGGTATGAGCTGCTGGCTGCTAAGTCGATCCCCAAAGGCTTCATGGATGGGAAGCAGGCCTGCGCTTTGATGGTGAGCTGCTGCCTCCATATCTAGGAGGCTGTTATCAATCCAACCGCACGTTCAAATGATGAATCCTTTATAAATAGTATAAATATATTTTATTCTTCTGCATTCTGAATGTCCTTTTTCCCCCCCTTCCAATAACCCTCTTCTGGACTCATTTTTTGCTCCTTCCCCTCCCCCCCTCCTCTCCGCCTCCCCCTCTCCGCCTCCCCCTCTCCTCCTCCCCCTCCTCTACCCCTCCTCCCCCCTCCTCCTCCCCCATCCTCCCCCCCCGCCCCCGCCTCCCCTCAGGTGACCCACCTGGACCTGGACCCTAACCTGTTCCGGATCGGTCAGAGTAAGATGTTCTTCCGGACGGGGGTCCTGGCTCAGCTTGAGGAGGAAAGGGACCTCAAGATCACCGTGGTAACCATCGCCTTCCAGGCCCACAGCCGTGGCCACCTGGCACGCAGGTGAGGTCACACCTGTACCTACACCTCTACATAACTGTACACACAACTCTACACACCTGTACACACACCCCTACACACAAACACACCTGTACACACACCTCTACACACCTGTACACACACCAATACACACCAATACACTACTGTACACACATCTCTACACACCTGTACACTGTGTGTATTCCAGGGCGTTCGCTAAGAAGCAGCAGCAGTTAGGCGCCATGAAGATCCTGCAGAGGAACTGTTCCTGTTACCTGAAGCTGAGGACCTGGCAGTGGTGGAGGCTGTTCACCAAGGTGGACACACACACACACACACACACACACACACACACACACACACACACACACACACACACACACACACACACACACACACACACACACACACACACACACACACACACACAGACAAACACACACACACACACACACACAGACAAACACAGACACGCGCGCGGCACACAACAAACACACACACACACACACACACACACACACACACACACAGATGAACACACACAGACACACACACACACACACACACACACACACACACACACACACACACACACACACACACACACACACACACACACACACACACACACACACACACACACACACACACACACACACACACACACACAAACACAGACAGACACACTGTTACGTTCCTATACGGACAAGTGTGATATTTTGCGCAGCTGCGCTGTTCTGCATTCGTTCTCTCCTATAGGCTGGTTCTTCCCGCCGCTGCGTGACGCCTATGAAGATCACCCAGCCCAGATTGCAGCGGATTCGATCTTGGTCCCGCACGCATACTTTTTCCACGTCGCTGTACTAGGAAGTCACGAGGTGCCACGCCGGCACCGATTGCTTAATGTGTGAACAAGTTTCCTTTGTGTTAGAGTAATTTGCGGTCCCGCACCGTCTTTTCCCGTGTGGGAACATTATTGCTTTTCACGTTACTTTATACGTTGTTGGTTGGAGATGGGTGTTTTCACATTTCTAGGTTAGGTTAGAGCAGTGTAGGTATAGGTCCCGGCTAATTCACATTCCCTTTTACTTTCTGAGTAGGACAACTTGGGTCCCCCAGAGTTAGGGTTAGTTAGGGTTTCCTTTCTGTTTATTATCTTTCCTTTCGTTGATTTAATAACCCCCGCCATGTACAAGGCAGCGTCTACAAAATAAAACGTCGGTTTTCCACGTAAGCCCCGAATTTCCGTTTGTGTTACTCGGTCCGGGGTGTGACCCAAAGTTTGGTTCGTAACACACACACACACACACACACACACACACAACACACACACACACACAACACACACACACACACACACACACACACACACACACACACACACACACACACACACACACACACACACACACACATATCCGTGTTTCATCTCCTGCTTTCTGATTGGCTGTCTCTTCCAGGTGAAGCCGCTGCTGCAGGTGACCCGACAGGAAGAGGAAATGGGTCAGCGGGAGGAGGAGCTTAAAGCAGCCAATGACATTGCAGTCAAGAGCCAGGAGGAGCTGAGGGAGGTGTCACTCAAACACACAAAGGTACACACACACACAACCATCAGTCAGACACACACACACACACACACACACACACACACACACACACACACACACACACACACACACACACACACACACACACACACACACACACACACACACACACACACACACACACACACACACACACACAAAGGAAGTTGAGGAGGCACGTACACTGTGTGTATGTGTGTGTGTGTGTGTGGGTGTGTGTGTGGTTGTGTGTGTGTGTGTGTGTGTGTGTATGTGTGTGTGTGTGTGTGTGTGTGGGTGTGTGTGTAGCTCCTGGAGGAGCGGGCCCAGCTGGAGGCGCGCCTCCTTGCGGAGACGGAGCTCTGCGCAGAGGCGGAGGAGGAGAGGAGCCGCCTGGAGGCCAAGAGGCAGGAGCTGGAGGAGGTGCTGCACGAGATGGAGGCGCGGCTGGAGGAGGAGGAGGAGCACAGCCACGCAGTGCAGCAGGAGAAGAGGAGCATGGAGGAGCAGCTGCAGGTGAGGAGCTGTGGCATGATGAGCTGGAGGAGGTGAGCGAGGATGAGGAGGATGGGGCTCCTGATGATGAAGATGATGATGAAGATGAGGGAGGTGCTGATGATTAAGATGAGGGAGGGGCTCATGATGATGAAGATGAGGGAGGGGCCCATGATGATGAAGATGATGATGATGATGATGATGATGAGGGAGGGGCTCCTGATGATGAAGATGAGTTGATGATGATGATGAGGGAGGTGCTGATGATTAAGATGAGGGAGGGGCTCATGATGATGAAGATGAAAGATGATCGATGATGATTGAGAGGATGATGACTCTGATGATGATTGAAGAAGATGAAGGGAGGTGCGCTCATGATGATGAAGATGAGGATGATGCCCATGATGATGAAGATGATGATGATGATGATGAAGATGAGGGAGGGGCTCCTGATGATGAAGATGATGATGATGATGATGATGAGGGAGGTGCTGATGATTAAGATGAGGGAGGGGCTCATGATGATGAAGATGATGAAGATGAGGGAGGGGCTCCTGATGATGATGATGATGATGATGAAGATGAGGGAGGGGCTCCTGATGATGAAGATGATGATGAAGATGAGGGAAGGTGCTCCTGATGATGATGATGATGATGAAGATGAGGGAGGTGCTCCTGATGATGATGATGATGAAGATGAGGGAGGTGCTCCTGATGATGATGATGATGAAGGTGTGGGAGGTGCTCCAGATGATGATGATGATGATGAAGATGAGGGAGGTGTTCCTGATGATGAAGAAGATGATGATGAAGATGAGGGAGGTGTTTCCAGGCCCTGGAGGCTCAGCTGACCGAGGAGGAGGCCGGACGGCAGGTCCTCCTGCAGGAGAAGGAGGTGATGGAGGGGAGGGCGAGGAGGCTGGAGGAGGAGGTGCACCTGATGGAGGACCAGCACACCAAGCTGCAAAAGGTGTGTGCGTGTGTGTGTGTGTCTGACTGATGGTGGTGTGTGTGTGTCTGTGTGTGTGTGTGTGTGTGTGTGTGTGTGTGTGTGTGTGTGTGTGTGTGTGTGTGTGTGTGTGTGTGTGTGTGTGTGTGTGTGTGTGTGTGTGTGTGTGTGTGTGTGTGTGTGTGTGTGTGTGTGTGTGTGTGTGTATGTAATGGTTTGTGTGTGGTGTGTGTGTGTCTTACTGATGGTGGTGGTGTGTGTGTGTGTGTGTGTGTTTGTGTGTATGTGTGTCTGTATGTGATGGTTGTGTGTGTGTGTGTGTGTGTGTCTGACTGATGGTGGTGTGTGTGTGTGTGTGTGTGTGTGTGTGTGTGTGTGTGTGTGTGTGTGGTGTGGTGTGTGTGTGCGTGTGTGTGTGTGTGATGTGTGTGTTGTGTGTGTGTGTGTTGTTGTGTGTGATGGTGTGTCGTGACTGTGTGTGTGTGTGTGTATGTGATGGTTGTGTGTGTGTGTGTCTGACTGATGGTGTATGTGTGTGTGTGTGTGTGTGATGGTTGTGTGTGTGTGTCTGACTGATGGTGGTGTGTGTGTGTGTGTGTGTGTGTGTGTGTGTGTGTGTGTGTGTGTGTGTGTGTGTGTGTGTGTGTGTGTGTGTGTGTGTGTGTGTGTGTGTGTGTGTGTGTGTGTGTGTGTGTGTGTGTGTGTGGTGTGTGTGTGTGTGTGTGTGTGTGTGTGTGTGTCTGACTGATGGTGGTGTGTGTGTCAGTCCCTAGAGGAGCGTCTCTCTGACCTGACCTCCAGCCTGGTGGAGGAGGAGGAGAAGTCCCTGAACCTCAGCAAGCTGAAGACCAAACAGGAGAGCATGATCTCCCAGCTGGAGGGTGAGGCTCCTCCTCCTCTCCTCCCTCCTCTCCTCCCTCCTCCTCCTCCCTCCTCCCCTCTCCTCCTCCCCTCTCCTCTCCTCCTCCCCTCTCCTCCCTCCTCCCTCCTCCCCTCTCCTCCTCCCCACTCCCCCTCTCCTCCTCCTCTCCTCCTCTCCTCCCTCCTCCCCTCTCCTCTCCTCCCCTCCTCTCCCTCTCCTCCCTCCTCCTCCTCCTCTCCTCCTCCTCTACTCCTCCTCCCTCTCCTCCCTCCTCCTCTCCTCCTCCCCTCTCCTCCTCTCCTCCTCCACTCATACATGTGGTGTGTGTGGTGTGTGTGTGTGTGTGTGTGTGTGTGTGTGTGTGTGTGTGTGTGTGTGTGTGTGTGTGTGTGTGTGTGTGTGTGTGTGTGTGTGTGTGTGTGTGTGTGTGTGTGTGTGTGTGTGTGTGTGTGTGTGTGTGCAGTGCGTCTGAACAAGGAGGAGAAATCCCGTCAGGATGGAGATAAGTGTCGGAGGAAGCTGGAGGCGGAGCTGCAGGAGCTGCAGGAGCGATTGGTCGATCTGCAGACCCAGCTAGACGACCTCCGAGCTCAGCTCACACTCAAGGAGAACGAGCTGCTGGCCAGCCAGACGCTGTGAGCTTACCCTAACTAACCCTAACTAACCCTAACTAACCCTCAACTAGCTCTGACTAACCCTAACTAACCCTCAACTAAAATTAACTAACCCTCAGCTAATCCTTACTAACCCTAACTAACCCTCAACTAATCCCAATCCTCGGACGGTGAACTAAACCTAAACCTAGTTCCACCGTTTACACCCTCCTCCTCCTCCTCCTCCTCCTCCTACTTCTCCTCCCCTCTCCTCCACCTCCTCCTCCCCCCCCTCCTCCTTCTCCTCACCCCTCATCCTCCTCCTCCTCCCCCCTCCCTCCTCCTTCTTCCTCCTCCCTCACTCCTCTCCTCTTCTCCTCCCCTCCCCCCTCTTCTTCTCCTCCTCCTCCCTCCTCCTCCTCCTCCTCCTCCTCCTCCTCCTCCTCCTTCAGGCTGGAGCAGGAGAGCAGAGGGAGGCAGGCGGCGGTGCGGCGGCTGGCGGAGCTGGAGGATGTGCTGGCGGAGCAGCAGGAGGACCTGGAGGGGGAGAAGGAGGTGCGCGGGCGGGTGGAGAAGGCCAACAGGGAGCTGGGGGAGGAGCTGAACTCCCTGCGCAGCGAGCTGGAGGACAGCCTGGACTCCACCGCTGCCCAGCAGGAGCTACGGTAGCTAGTTAGCGTGCTACATGTTGAACTAGCTGTCGTTTTTTGTGTGTTTTGCTTTGAATATGTTAGTGTTCTTTAAGCTTAAGTTATGGTTTTAAGACGTGTATGTATGTATCTTAGCATCCTGCTAGCATGTATCTTAGCGTGCTGCTAGCATGTATCTTAGCGTGCTGCTAGCGTGTATCTTAGTGTGCTGACTAGCGTGTATCTTAGTGTGCTGTTAGCGTGTATTTTAGCATGCTACTTTTATGTATCTTACCGTGCTGCCAGCGTGTATCTTAACATGCTGCTAGCATGTATCCTAGCGTGCTGCTAGCATGTATCCTATCCTGCTGCTAGCATGCATCCTAGCGTGCTCCTGGTGTCCCGCAGGGCGCGGCGGGAGCAGGAGCTGGCGGCCCTGAAGCGCTCCCTGGAGCAGGAGGTGCAGTCCTCCCAGACCCGGCTCCAGGAGGTCCGCAGCAAACACAGCCAGACGCTGGAGGAGGTCAAGGAGCAGCTGGAGCAGACCAAGAGGGTCAGAGGGTTCACCTGTCTATGGCTCGACCTGTCTACCTCTCTGTCTACCTGTTTCTCTACCTTTCTGTTTACCTCTATAACTAACTGTCTGTCTACCTGTCTCTCTTCCTGTCTGTCTACCTGTCCGTCTCCAGGTGAAGGCGGGGCTGGAGAAGTCTAAACAGGTTCTGGAGAAGGAAGTGATGTCGCTCGAAGCCCAGATGAGCTCTCTGTCCGCCGCCAAACAGGAAGTGGACCACAGGAAGAAGAAGGTGGAAGGTCAGCTTGCCGACGCCCAGAGGCACCTGGAGGCCAGCGAGACACAGAGGACGGAGCTAGGGGAACAGCTGGCCCGGATGAGTGTGAGTACACCTGTCTGTCTGCACACCTGTCTATCAGTACACCTGTCTGTCTGCACACCTGTCTATCAGTAACACCTGTCTGTCTGCACACCTGTCTATCAGTACACCTGTCTGTCTGCACACCTGTCTATCAGTAAACCTGTCTGTCTGCACACCTGTCTATCAGTACACCTGTCTGTCTGCATACCTGTCTATCAGTACACCTGTCTGTCTGCACACCTGTCTCTGCACACCTTTCTGTCTGCACACCTTACTGTCTGTACACCTTTCTGTCTGTACACCTGTCTGTCTGTCTGTCTGTCTGTCTGTCTGTCTGTCTGTCTGTCTGTCTGTCTGTCTGTCTGTCTGTCTGTCTGTCTGTCACTGGTCTGTCTTTACACCTGGCTGGCTGCACACTGGTCTGTCTGGACACCTGTCTCTCTGCACACCTGTCTGTCTCTCTTAGTTAAAGTCTTCCCCTCTGACCCTGCCCTCTGTCTGTCCTGTCGTCCTCCAGGCTGAGCTGGACGGGGTGTCGTCCCTCCTCAGCGAGGCCGAGGGGAAGAGCCTCAAACTGGGGAGAGAGGTCTCCAGCCTGGGCTCCCAGCTCCACGACACCCAGGTGGGCATCCAGGTTCACACCCACACTAACCCGGTTCACCACTAGATTAACCCTGTTTATACCCACATGAACCCTGTTTATACCAGGATTAACCCTGTTTATACCAGGATTAACCCTGTTTATACCAGGATTAACCCTGTTTATACCTGGATTAACCCTGTTTATACCCAGATTAACCCTGTTTATACCTGGATTAACCCTGTTATAAACCTGGATTAACCCTGTTTACATCCAGATTAACCCTATTTAGACCTGGATTAACCCTGTGTACATCCAGATGACCCCAGATTAAACTGTGGTGCCCCTCCTGCAGGAGGTGCTGGCAGAGGAGGCGCGGCAGAAGCAGAGCCTGGCGGCCCGGCTCCGTCAGACGGAGGAGGACCGAAACCACCTGGTGGAGAACCTGGAGGAGGAGAGCGAGGCCAAGCGGGCGGTCGAGAGGCAGGTCTCCAGCCTCAACATGCAGGTAGGACCGTAGGACCCTCTAAACCTAGTGTAGGACCCCCTACACCTAGAGTAGGACCCCCTACACCTAGAGTAGGACTAGGACCCCCTAAACCTAGAGTAGGACCCCCTACACCTAGAGTAGGACCGTAGGACCCCCTAAACCTAGTGTAGGACCCCCTACACCTAGAGTAGGACTAGGACCCCCTACACCTAGTGTAGGACCCCCTACACCTAGAGTAGGACTAGGACCCCCTAAACCTAGAGTAGGACCCCCTACACCTAGAGTAGGACTAGGACCCCCTAAACCTAGAGTAGGACCCCCTACACCTAGAGTAGGACTAGGACCCCCTACACCTAGAGTAGGACTAGGACCCCCTACACCTAGAGTAGGACCCCCTACACCTAGAGTAGGACTAGGACCCCCTACACCTAGAGTAGGACCCTCTACTGACCCCCAGCTGACCCCCCCGCCCCCAGCTGGTGGAGGTAAGGAAGAGGCTGGAGGAGGCGTCGGAGGCGGGGGAGGCGCTGGAGGAGGGGAGGCGGCGGCTGCAGCGGGACCTGGAGGAGGCGCGGGGGGGGTACGAGGAGAAGGCGTCTGCGTGGGAGAAGCTGGAGAGAAGCAGGAGCCGGCTGCAGCAGGAGCATGAGGACCTCCTGGGGGAGCTGGACGGACGCCGCCAGCTGCTCTCCACCCTGGAGAAGAAGCAGAAGAAGTTTGACCAGGTGGGGGGATGTGTGTGTGTGCGTGTGTGTGTGTGTGTGTGTGTGTGTGTGTGTGTGTATGTGTGGTTGTGTGTGTGTGTGTGTGTGATGTGTGCGTGTGCGTGTGTGTGTGTGTGTGTGGTTGGGGTGTGTGACGGGATGACATATAAAAACAGATTTTTTTTTTTATTTATATACTTATACAAACTTGTAGAAATGAAATTTAATGCAATATCAAAAACATACTGTGAAAAAGTTCTGACTGTGTGTCGTCTATCTCTGACCGTGTGTCTGTCTGTGTGACTGTCTCCTGGTGTGGTTCTGGGTGGTTCTGGGTGGTGCTGGGTGGTTCTGGGCGGTTCTGGGTGGTGCTGGGTGGTGTTGGGTGGTGTTGGTTGGTTCTGGGTGGTGTTGGGTGGTTCTGGGTGGTGTTGGGTGGTGCTGGGTGGTTCTGGGCGGTTCTGGGTGGTGCTGGGTGGTGTTGGGTGGTGTTGGTTGGTTCTGGGTGGTGTTGGTTGGTTCTGGGTGGTGCTGGGTGGTGCTGGTCGGGGCTGGGTGGTGCTGGGTGGTGCTGGGCGGTTCTGGGTGGTTCTGGGTGGTGCTGGTCGGGGCTGGGTGGTGCTGGGTGGGTGGGCTTAGATGCTGGGGGAGGAGCGATTGGCGTCCAGCCGGCAGGTGGAACAGCGGGAGCGGGCGGAGGCAGAGCTGAGGGAGAAGGAGACGAAGATGCTGGCATTGGGGAGGACTCTGAAGGAGAAGGAGGAGGTGCTGGAGGAGATGGAGAAGAGCATGAAGAGCATGAGGACCGAGATGGAGGCGCTGCTCAGCTCCCAGGACGACGTGGGCAGGAGCGTAAGACCTCCTCCCTAAAGCTAACTGACGTAGCCCTCGCCCTCCCACCACATGGAGTAGTCTAAGAGTTCTGAGGGTCCTCTGGTCCCCCTCAGGTCCACCACCTGGAGACGGAGCGGCGTGCGCAGGAGGCCGTGCTGGAGGAGGCGCGGCTGCAGATGGACGAGCTGGAGGACGAGCTGCAGGCGGCGGAGGACGCGCGGCTGCGTCTGGAGGTCGGGGGTCAGGCGCTCCGGGCCCAACACGAGCGGGAGCTCCAGGCCGCCGAGCAGGCCGCTGAGGAGCAGCGCCGGCAGATGCTCAGACAGGTGGCCACTACGGAGCAGAGGCCGGATTAGAACTGGATTATGGACCAGATTAAGAACTAGACTGGAGACTAGATAAAGAACTAGATTATGGACCGGATTCAGAACTAGATTATGGACCAGATTATGGACTAGATTATGGACCAGATTAAGGACTAGATTATGGACCAGATTAAGAACTAAATTATGGACCAGATTAAGAACTAAATTATGGACCAGATTAATAACTAGATTATGGACCAGATTAAAGACTAGATTATGGACCAGATTAGGAACCAAATTATGGACCAGATTAAGAACTAAATTATGGACCAGATTAAGAACTAGATTATGGACCAGATTAAGGACTAGATTATGGACCAGATTAAGAACTAAATTATGGACCAGATTAAGAACTAAATTATGGACCAGATTAAGAACTAGATTATGGACCGGATTGAGAACTATATTATGGACCGGATTAGGAACTAAATTGTGGACAAGATTAGTAACTAGATTATGGACCAGATTAGGAACTACATTGTGGACCAGATTAAGAACTATATTAAGCACTACATTAAGAACTAGATTAATAACTCAGATTTTGAGAATAGGTTACCATAGCAATGGTAAATGCTCGGCTTGGGTGAAAGAATAGCTGTTAACGGTAGTGTCTAATGTTCCCCTCCTGCTCCTCCTCCGCCAGGTGACCGAGCTGGAGTCGGTCCTGGAGGAGGAGAAGAGGCAGAGGAGCCAGGCACTGGCTGCCCGCAGGAGGCTGGAAGGAGAGCTGAAGGAGCAGGAGGACCTGACGGAGGCCACCAGCCGAGGCCGCGAGGAGGCCCTCAAACTGCTCCGCAAGGCCCAGGTCAGCCTGGTTATTCACCACAGACACAAAGTTTATAGAAAAACTACACATATACTATACTTATGCATATTATATATAAATCGTAGACTGTATTCACTATACTATATGCTATACATACTATATATTTACTATATATACTATATATCTGTACTCCTTCAGGCCCAGCAGAAGGAGCTCCAGAGGGAGGTGGAGGAGTCCCGCCTGGCCCAGAGGGAGGTGCTGTCCTCCGCCAGGGAGGCTGAGAGGAGGCTGAGGGCCATGGAGCCCCAGACGCTGCAGCTGCAGGAGGTACGGCCCCCCGGACCTCCTCCTGGGGACCCCCGCTCCTCCTCCGGGTGGTATGAGCCTCCCTGACTCCTGGTCTGTCTGCAGGAGTTGTCGTCGGCGGAGCGTGGACGGAGGCAGGCGGAGGCGGAGCGGGACGAGCTGACGGAGGAGCTGGCCAGCTCCTCCTCAGGAAGGTACAGCCCAGCGCTCCTCCCCTTTAGGACTCTCTCTGCACCCTCTGCTTCTCTCCTCTCCTTCCCACCTCCTCCTCCTCCTCCTCCTCCTCCTCCTCCTCCTCTTCTCCTCCTCCTCCTCCTCCCCCCCTCCCCCCCCCCCGTCCTCCTCCTCCTCTT
>OLKM01001770.1:62500-106655 GCA_900291075.1 Melanogrammus aeglefinus | reverse complement strand
GGAAAGACATTACTCAGACACGCGGGCCATTTCATGACATTTAACTCACGGAAGAATCCCTGACAGATGCGTTTCTGTCTTAACACTAGCATGAGGGCAGTGGCAAGCTCTGCCATTCGTTCCGATGGGATAACAATTCAGAGTTAATAACAAAAAGAGAGCTGTGATGTCGACATTTTAAAGAGCAAGGGGATGTCAGTTAAATCTTAACACTTACTTTCGCATTCAGCATCGCCACAGATTTTGTAGTCTGACAACAGGGAACTTGACATATATGGTGAGAATAATAAGAGAATCACACAGGCGCTATGCAGGCCACGGCCAGACCATTGAATAGCCATACCGGGCGTTTTAACAATAATGGCTCAAGGAACGAATCCCCATGTTCGTCAAATACCTAGGTAGTTATGCCACCAAGGTGGACATTGACTCCAGAGTGTTGCTGTCACGATCGGCTCAAAAGCAAATGAAGGGAGCTGAGATAAGATAGATGGAAATATGTTGATAAATCATTAACAGAACAAAAAAATAAACTGTCTGCAATAGAGACCAAGGCTTTTCATTTTTAAGTCATTCAATGGGATTGAATGGTGTTTTGTCCAATGTCTTTTTTTTTATTGACTATTTGTTCAAAACAAGTTTTTTGTCTGCATTAAGGCTTGTAAACCCTTTGCCTTGGCGGACTTCAACCCCTGACCTCGTTCTGATTGAGTCGAGCGCAGCAGTAGGGACCTTTCTTTATAAGCCCATGGTAGGGAGTGACACGTGTGGTATTACATTATTTAATTCAATTAAATTCAAAAAAGCTTTATTAACATGAGAAACAAAAATGTATATTGCCAAAACCAGGTGAACAATGCAGAAGTCAAAATATAAAACGTTAAATACAATTATATATCAGATATTACACTAGTAAATACTCAATATATAAAAGGAAATGTAACGTAACAATTCCGGTACATCTTATTAATATTAACAGATAAATCCAAGCCACACTGCGCCTACATAGTATTTACATCGTTACCATAGCAACGATTCCACGCTTTGCAACGTCATCACACCGCGCTGAGATACAAGATGGCGGTGTTTACGTTTTTAGATTCGGAACGAAAGCTTTGATTCATTGAGTTCGATGATCGCAAAGCTTTTCATGACCTTATATCCACTGTTGTTGTTTTAATATAACCTGACACTGTTCACCATTTGCATATTGTATAATAACCCACGATGAGGTCAGACGTGGAGGACCTCATGCCCAGGCTGCTGCCCATCGAGACTGAGAACAGAACGGAAGCTTTGAGACTCAACGAGGGTGCCCCTCGAAACCCGCAGGAATATCTAAGACAAGTCCAGTAAATATCACTTTTTTCCATTAACAATTTATCTTCCACGTTGCCTTTGCAGAAAGTATATGCACATGGTTAGTCAATTATAAACCATCAATACTTGTACTGGACCTTATTCTTTTAACAATATTTTCCTTTCAGGTTGGAGGCGTCGTTGTGTCCAGAGGTTGTGGTGGCCCAGATTGATCCCATGAAACTGAGGAAAGCACAGACCGTCAACGCATCCGTGAGTTATTGGTTAACATAAGAGTCCCTGTTTGAGGAGGTTACGGTAGACATGCATGCATGGACACAAACCGACCTGTTAATGTGTTGCTGGTGCGGCGTGTGGCTCAGGAGGTAGAGCGGGTTGGCAAGTAACCGGAGGGTTGCATGAATGGGTGAATGTTAGGCAATATCGTATAGTGCTTTGAGTGGCCGCCGCTGGTTAGAATGAAACGATGTAAATGCAGTCCATTTAAATTGACCTCAGGTCTCCGGCTGCCAGGCCGCTCCTGAAGGCTTCTCCCCCAGCCTCGGCTGGCAGCGGCAGCAAGTCGCTAACTTCTCAGACGTCAGACAGGTACTACACGACCCAACACAATTTATTCCCAAAGTCTAAACATAAACTTAATATCCTTTACTTTTAAAACAGTGAGAAGTCCTCCAATGTGAGTAATTATGTTAAAGGAAAACCATGTGAAGTTGAAGTGAATGCGTAGAGTGTAGATGTGTTTTTGCCAGTCTTAAACATTAATTTCCCAATTACTATATTACAGTGTAATCCGTTCAGTGGTATGTTTGCAAATGTTGCTTTCTTTTACATTCAGAGTATTGCCAAGCATAGGAGACATTGGAGCACCCAGACACTGGATGAAAATGTGGTTATGGTGAGCAAGACTTCGTCATCTAATATGCTGTCAACATTACTGTTGTCCTCACTTGTTCTTTGGTTCACCATCCCATTCAACATTCTCATATTTGCCACACATCAAATCCCACATCCCTGCTTTTCTTTTCTTTTTTCCAAGACTTGGAAGGACAATTTCTTTGTTTTTTTATGTTCACTAAAGACATTTGGGTTTAAGATCAAAAGATGAGTATGAGACATGAGTTCAGAATTTCACCTTCCTTTTCTGGTATTTTCATTTAGATGTATTAAACGACTTAGGATATATCACCGTTTGTATTAGACCACAGCATTTTTAGGTGAGCAAAAGTAAAGGAACATGTGACTGACAGGTGTTTCTTGTGGCACAGGTGTTGCCTTTGAGGTTAATTCATCATACATTAAATAGCTCTGCATGACTGGTCTAGGTTTTAAGCCTTTTTAAAACCTGTAAAGAGTCCATTTCTTGTTAAAGAAGGTAAACCAACTTGTAGACGAGAGAGCTGTCCGTGGGAGAAAAAGGAAGCTGAGAAAAGAAGGAAAATCAATCGGAGCCATTGGACAAGCATTAGGCATTTGCAACCACAACTATTTGGAATGTCCTGAAAAAGAAAGAAACTACTGGTGTAGTGAGCTGCAGACATTGAACAGGTCATCCAAGGAAAACAACAGTAGTTGGTGACAGAAAAAAATGTGAGGGCTGTTAAGAAAACTTCAAAACATCAGTGACATCACAAATGACCTCAAGAGTGCAGGAGTGAAGGTATCACAAAAATACAGAGGCCATGCCACAAGATGCAAACCACTCATCAGCAGTAACAATCGGAAGGCCAGATTGGAATTTGCAAAGAAGTACAGAGATGAGCCGGAAAACTTCTGGGACACAATCGTATTGACTGATGAGACCAAGATTAATCTCTACCGAAATTATGGGAAGGCCAAAGTGTGGAGAAAGAAAGGAACTGTTCTTGAGCCGAAGCATACAAGCTCATCTGTGAAACATGGAGGAGGTAATGTCATGGCTCGGGCTTGAACAGGCTCATTAAAAATTCTTGATGATGTAACTGATAATGGTAGCAGCAGAATGAATCCCTAAAGTATACAGAAACATTTTGTCTGCCAATTTACATAGAAATGCATCCAACTGAAACGGGAGCACACGGTCAACAAGAAGAATGCAACCGTTTGGTGATGTCCATGCATGGGGCGCAGGCTCGAGGAGGTTATTGCAAGCAAGGGTTATGCCACTAAATATTAATGTTATTTACCTTAAGATTTTTTGTTCCTTGACTTTTGCTCACCTAAAAATGCTGTGGTCTAATACAAACAGTGATATATCATAAGTTGTTCAATACATCTAAATGTAAATACCAGCAAATAAAATCTGAAATTCTGGACTTTTGTCTCATACTCATCTTTTGACTTTAAACCTTAATGTCTTTAGTGAAAAACAAAAACAAAGCGATTTTTTTTTTTGGAGGGGACTGTATATGTCGTTGTTATTGTATGCATGCCTATTGTCAAACGGGAATTCTCTGGTAAGCTGCCTCTACGTCTAAACAGCTGGGGACGGTGTGAAAGTGTTGAGCCCTTGGTCTAAGCAGATCAAGGTATTGAGTGCCATAGTTATTCAGGATGGACCTGACCTGTGATTGTGAATTTCACAGCCCAAACTTTCAGATGAGGAGGGTTGGAAGACGTTTTGTTTAGGTGAGACAGTCTTCAAGGCCCCCGCAGACAGCGGAACACACCTGGAGCCCAGCAGCTCATTGGACTACAGCAAGGTTGTGTGTTGATGTGTTGAGTTCATTTACTGTGTGCGTGCGTGCGTGCGTGCGAAGAGAGAGAGCGCGTTAATTATTAACATGGGATGAAACATGTATTGCTGTCCAAGTCCATTTTTATACTGTATACTGTATGTTTTTGCATGCATTTGTGTTTTCTGAATGGCATCTCTCTTTCTCTCTTGCCTAGCGTGGTTTTGATCAAGTTCATATTTCTTTTCAGATGGGTTTCCCACCTTTCCTCAGTATTGTCAGCAAACTCAACCAGGTAGTGTACTCGCTGCTCACTCTGAGGCATTTAGTGGATCAGCAACTCAAGTGAAACTTTTTTTTCTTCTTTTTTTTTTTCCCCAGACTACAGTCTTGGCTTTGCTTGAGATTCTTGTCGGCTGGTTTGAAGAGAGTGAACTTGTTCCTCAGTTGGTGAGCAGCCCGGTGTCATCCTATTTCAGTGAATTTCCGGTTGATAAGTGCAGTGCTTCCCTGAAGTTTTACCACATGTCAGAAGAGAGGTTGTGTGTGTGTGTGTGTGTGTGTGTGTGTGTGTGTGTGTGTGTGTGTGTGTGTGTCTGTGTGTGTGTGTGTGTGTGTGTGTGTGTGTGTGTGTGTGTGTGTGTGTGTGTGTGTGTGTGTGTGTGTGTGTGTGTGTGTGCGTGCGCGTGTGCGCGTGCGTGCGTGTGTGTAGGGTCGCTGGTTGTATGCACTGCTGGCCTGCTTGGTGAAGCCTCTGATCCCTGAAGCCCACTCAATAATAAGACAGCTGGCCAGGAGATGTGGCCAGCTCCGCACCACACTGGTAAGCTGTGTGTTTATCCGTTTGTTTACATCTCTCCCACTGACTTCCCTAGTGCTGCCCTTTGTAATATAACGGAAGCATGTTTGGGTTTAAGTGATACGAAACAGCATAACATCTGTTAAATGCGGTGTTCACTGTACTTTTGATTTAACCATACTGTCATGCCCTCTATCCTTTTAAGGTCTTTAAACAATTACAATTAGATCATTAAATTAATTTATTTTAATATATATTAACTTTGTTTCTTTTAATTGTATTTTTATAATAGTTTATTTCCAGATGGGCTCATTTCTCCCGGCTGAACATGAGGATGTTTTGTGAGTGTTTCGATTTCTCACTTTGGTATCTCTGCTTCTGCAGCCGAGTCAGGAAGACACCAGGCTGCCTGCCCTCAACCTCCTCATCTGCCTCGTGGCCAGGTACTGAACCCACTATAGATATTATTACTGTGACGGAAGAAAGTAGTAGAAGAGACTTTATTGTCATTGCACATGTCACAAGTACAGAGCAAGGCTGCTACACTCTCTGTGTAAACAGAGTCTGGCCATGACTGACAGCCTGTTATTGTTACAAAATTGTATTATCTCGACAGCAGACTAATCTGCAGATGGAAACCAGTTCAGTGTGGTCTCTAAACGATACTCTGTTTGCAATGCAATTTTTGGTCTTGTAATGGCTTTCTTGCAGGTATTTCGAGCAGAATGACTTAGCAGACCAGCACGAGTGAACCAGATGAATAAACCCATCAATCAACCAATCAGCCAATCACCCATACCCAACACAACAGAGGACTCTGACCTCAACGGGATGGGAGGGTTCTGCAGGCTCCTCCCACCAGTGAGACCTGACCCCAAATTCATCAGAGAAGGCCAACCTACTAAACATAGAAAACGCATGTCAATACCGTGACATTACTGGAAGTATTTATGATTGGCCGTGGACTGTCTTGAAAGGCCAAATGCAGTTCCTCTTACCCAAGCTGTATTGCCTGGTCCAGAAATTAACTCTGATGGTCAGGAGCGTTGATGCCCAGGAACCTAGCTTTCCAGGGTGAAATGTTTTATCATGTCTGGCTCCACTCAGCATCGGGCTGAAGCCAGACTGGACGCCCTGAGCGGGACGTGATGATATATTCTGAATTGACTCACTCACTGCCTTATGCTGAGCTTTTGGATGTAAATGATTGTTTATTAAATAAAGGTTTTGATTTTACTCCTTTTTTAATGGTTTGGTTTTACACCGATAGCAGCTAGGCTAGCTGCAACAACAAACCCACATCATTACGTCACAGCACTACCAGTCTTTATGTGTCTTTACGGTCTGCACAGTCTGGAAACCTCTTTATAAAATATGCGGGCATACAGTATACATTTCTACATGCAGCGTACAAAGTGACCCTTTATTTAGAAGGGGCATAGTTTAAGTCCAGGACGAGCCATTTCCCCGTGTTATTGATCAGCGCTTCACTGTATTTTGTGAGTTTCCTCTGCCAAGCTCGAGATGAGTACTGATCAGCGTAAGGTATATCAGAGAGGAAGTCATTAAAAACATAAATAATAATAGGTGCATTGGCCTATCTTATGACTCTTGACAGACTTTTTGAAAGTTGTGTTGTCATCCTTACTGAATCACACCCTAAGTTAAACTGTATAAGAAATGTAGTTTATATGTAAAGGAAAGCCCTCTGCAGAGTTTTAAATCAACGTTATTTTATTAAAAAAAATTTATCTGAATTAAATTGGACAAAGAGACGTATGTCCTAGAGATACTATACCTCGAGTAGGGTGCCTTTGACTGAAAACGAACAAAGACAACTATATCAGGACTGTAGTCGAAGTCATTATTAAAATAATATTCAAAAGCAAGTGGCTATTATCAATTTGAAAGCTATGATCATAAGAATAGCTTGCACTGCCACCTGTTTTGCCAACAGGTGGCAGTGCAAGCTTCTCCTGTGAGGTCCAGCACCAGAGCTGGGAACACATCTGCAGCTCAGGTTTTATTGTCTCTGGCCCCCCTCCAGTTCAGACAGATTTCCAGCAGACCTGGAAATCACAGCCGTTGATCTTATACTGGGCGGGATTGATTTGACTGTACAGAGGGTGAAAACTGTCAACAGTAAATAATGTAAATAATATGGTCATTTTAGGTTTAACACTCAAAAATGCTATGCTAGACTGTGTCAACACTTACAAGAACTGTAATTATTGGAAACGTATGCCACTTGACAGATGATGTAGACCTTGTGGGTTAGTATTATGAGCAGGTAAAGGCCAAATTAATTATTATTTGTTTGGGGTGTTTCGCTATATCGATGTTAACATTACCCTGCTGAATCTAAGCAGAGTTGCGACTACATGGCTGGGCTGTGGGCCTGTCAGGCACTAACTTACCGTATTTATTTTGCATAGACCATAACGCCTCCAAATTTCATGTAATACAACTCTGCCAAATATTCAACCCCATATAATCCAGCGAACACATTGATTTGCATGGAGTTGATCCCCTGCTCCAGCTAATGTCACTGTATATTTACACATGGTATTGTCTTCACATCTGGCACACATTTAACATTGTATGTAAAAAATAATAAGACGGACGGGTTATGCATACAAAGGAAAAACTAAAGATGTATGCAAACGTTTTGGGATTATTTCTAATATTTTTAAAGCCAAGTTAGAAACAGAAATTAGCGTATATAGAAGTAAACTAGTGGCACATGTATGGATTATTTACATTGTGGGAAACACATAAGCAGACACAACTGCCTTCACTGGTCCTCACTATAACACAATCCCCCTCGCTCTCCTCTACACATTGAAATGCCCACAATTCACAAAACGACAGACACACACACAAACACATACACACACACACACACACACACACACACACACACACACACACACACACACACACACACACACACACACACACACACACACACACACAAATAGACACATACACATAAAAGGAAATTCACAAGATGGAATCAGCTCTGACCTTGAATCACTAAACCCTGATGGCTTCCTCCAATGGGATGTATTTCCTTCTTCTTTTGCCTTCTTCTCACCCTTTTTACCATTCATTAAAGAAGAATGATGGGTTCCACAGATGCATCACACACACGCACACACGCACGCACGCACGCACGCACGCACGCACACACACACACACACACACACACACACACACACACACACACACACACACACACACACACACACACACACACACACACACACACACACACACTAGGTACAGCAGTTAACCCGGAGAAAGAACCTGGCCAACATGGGAGCAATTACCGTCGGAGCCACATGAATCCACTCTTCAGTGAGGTCTTCGTTACTAAGTCGTTTGTGCGCGAGCTCAGGTACATATGAGCACATGCGTCCATGCTCACACACACACACACACACACACACACACACACACACACACACACACACACACACACACACACACACACACACACACACACACACACACACACACACACACACACACAAACACAGTACTGTAACAGTTGTGGGCATATATTTTCCCGGTTCTGATTCCCCCCTCCCTCCGTTGACCGGATCCTGTGACCCGCCGTCAGCCGAGGGCCCATTCTGTGTGAACAGATGGAGACAGAGGCTCCCACCGCAGCATCACACCGTTAACTCATTCCCAGAGACGGTTGAAATATGAGTATGGGTTGTAAGAGATGCACGGGGAAGGTGCATAGCAGATGTTGTACCGAAAGTCTTTGTGATTGTCCTCACCGCTAATTTCAAGGCATGTTTTTCATGTGCATGTCCACACTCAAATGTTGGTTGATGAATTGAGACTGGGCGGCCATGGCTCACCATCACTGACAGCACAGTACAGGGAATTGAACCAGCTCGTCAACATTATGGTCAAAATCCATGCCCATCCTGAACTAGCGGTGTATTGGTGTTCTATAAATTTCCAAAAATATGTTAATTATATAAACACATAAAATAGCCTTGCAATTTTATAATGCAAGCCTATAACTTCTCTACTTATTTAGAATCATAGTCATATTAAGAAATGTCGCAATTGTAAAATTATGGAAATGAAACACGAGTTCACACACACACACACACACACACACACACACACACACACACACACACACACACACACACACACACACACACACACACACACACACACACACACACACACACACACACACACACACACACACACACTCATCCGGTATGTATGGCCTCATCACCAGGCCACCAACTCACTTAGTTATCTAACCATGTGTGTTTGTGTGTGGTTTGTGTGTGTGTACGTGCATGTTCGCGTGTTTGTTGTGTTTGTGTGCGTGAATGTGGTACATGTTATTATGTGTTATTGAATTGACGCACACTTCAGTAACAACATGTTTAGGTGGTAAGGTGGTAAGGTGTTGGGGGGGGGGAGGGGGAGCAAGGTGTCTTACATGATGGTCTTAATGGCAGGATATGATGAAGAGGAAGAGGGAGAGCGAGAAGACTATGCTGGCTCCTTCTTCAGCAAAGTCTTTACCCGTAAACTGGTCCGCCTTGGAAGCCTTCAAACTCCCGGCCTGGATTGCTGCCATATGGCAGCCATTAGTTAGTCTCTTTCAGGGTGGGTTCTTTGGCACATCCAAATATGATCCTAAAGAGTTTGATGATGCTGAGTATTTTTAGAAGAATGACTTATGTGTATATTTTACACTCGCCTTTCGATATTGTTTGTTTCAGAGTTCCTTTGATACTAGTTTTAGTATTTAAGTTGACGTCACTATCGATCCCTGTTCTGTCACAACTAGCTGTCTTACTTTGTATGTACATAAAAAACACATCCATATTATTTACCTTTCCTAGTTGATGTTTTCATGTTTGACTACAATTACTTGGTAACATAGACCTACAGGTTTTTGGCTAATAAATCTTACACTGATGGCACATTTTTTATATGTAATCTTTCAACAACGAGTCTATAACCAAATGCACTAAATAACAAACACTTTCCCTTTTAATTAATGGGATTCTTTGACTGACGGTTAGCCAATAGGTAGCAGACAATGTATATGAAAAACCAACATGCAGAATTCCCCCCTCAAAAACCCTTGAGGTTAGACACATTTTCTACCTCCCTTTTCTACAGCGTAAACCAAGAAAAAGGCCCTCTTTGAACCTTTTAAATGGTTTTGTTTGATTCTTACACATCTGTACACTTTTTTTTTTCTCTGCCCTAAAATGTCTGCTTGATAAAACTATTGTACCAGACCTCAAACTCAAGCATCAATGAAGAAATGCTGACCCATTTCCAATTCTACATTACAAAAAGGTCAAGTTTGTACTTGATTTGTACTGTACTTCTTTCATGGATATTGAAAGATTTTTGTTTTGGCTACAGTTGGACCAGTTCGAAATTTCATACCCTAAACCAATTCCACAACCATCTCATATTAGTGATGTTAGTCCAATTGACTATGACTCAAATGTGCGTGTTTGAACAGGAACACTCGTGCCTTTATTAAAGCCAGATCCATCCGAAGGTCAGTGGAGTTCCAGCCTACGTGAGCGCCTCAGATACTCTTGAAGCGATACTCTTGAAGTCTGAAATTAGACAATCCCAAAAGCAGCGGGTTGTGCTACAGTTTTCTCAAACGTCATGTGGATGGGCGCCGACGAAGGCTACGCACACAAACATCCACACAAACACACCGGCGCACCAACACGGAGGCACTCGTGCAGCCCGCCTGTTGGTGGAGGAAAGGAAGCGAACTTTAATTTAGAAAAGAAACAACTCCGACATCTGGAAGCTCTTTACCCGTCTCTCGACCTCTTCCCCCCACTTCTCTCCCTCCTCCCTCCCCCTACTCACCCCCCCAATACACACACACTTATAGACACACACACACACACACACACACACAGACACACGCTTATTCTGCTTGCCTGTGTCTCACTCCAAAGCATCCAAGCCATGTCTGGAAATAGTTAAGCATGTGTACCTGTGCGTGTGCGTGTGCTTGTGCGTGTGTGTGTGTGTGTGTGTGTGTGTGTGTGTGTGTGTGTGTGTGTGTGTGTGTGTGTGTGTGTGTGTGTGTGTGTGTGTGTGTGTGTGTGTGTGTGTGTGTGTGTGTGTGTGTGTCAACATGAACGTTTGCGTTAGAGGGCATGGGGGTATGTGTGTGTGTGTGTGTGTGTGTGTGTGTGTGTGTGTGTGTGTGTGTGTGTGTGTGTGGTGTGTGTGTGTGTGGTGTGTGTGTGTGTGTGTGTGTGCGTGCGTGTGGCGCGTGCTGTGCGTGTGTGTGTGTGTGTGTGTGATGTGTGTGTGTGATGTGGTGGTGTTGTGTGTGTGTGTGTGTGTGTGTGTGTGTGTGTGTGTGTGTGTGTGTGTGTGTGTGTGTGTGTGTGTGTGTGTGTCCCACTCCTTGTAATTGTTCTTATTCCGTGCTGTGCTTCTGATATCCTGTGGTCTAGAGACCAACAGAGACCTGTTATCAACCAGCAGGCCTACGTGACCACTGGGAGCCGCACTCCCATTCATATCAACATTTAATGTAAATATATGAAGATCATTATTATCATCAAATATCTGCTGCTGCCTTTTATGATCAGAGAACTCTGGTAATAAAACCTGAGTGAAATCAAGAGAGAGGAGTTTGTTGCCTAGGTTGTGTAATTTATGTTTTTCAAATTCTGAATTGTAATTGGTATTTTGTTTCAGTTTGAGTAAACTTGCGGTAGATCAGCTGGCACATGTCTATTTGTAAAGCAATATTTAGTGGAAGCCATCAGTGTGTTGGCCAGACCAAGCCCCTGGATGACAATATTTTAGTCTAAACCAAGTGAAACGTCTTAACATGTATAAAGGAACTAAGAAGCTTGTATACGTCGTTGGAATTGGAGAGCTGAGGGGATTGAAGATTTAAGTTGCAATCCTACAACCTTACCTCTTGATAGATAGTTTGTATACGTGTATGTGTGTACATGTGTGCGTGTGGTGTGTCGTGTGCGTGTGTGTCGTGTGCGTCGTGTACATGTGTGTGTGTGCGGTGCGTGTGTCGTGTGTGCGTGTGTTCGTTCGTGTGCGTGCGTGTACATGTGTGCGTGTGTTTGTTCGGGTGCGCGTGTGTGTGTGTGTGTGCGTGCATGTAAGTGTGTGCATGTGCAGGAGCAAGCGTGCGTGTATATGTTCTCAGTCTCTGTTTGCTGTGAAATTAGCTGTTGAAAGGCTGTGCGGAGCCGTTTCCTCTGTAGAGGCGGGACAGGGTCCAAGACGTGATCCCCCCAGGGAGCAAGGATAGATGCTAGAGCAGTCAGGGAACCTAGCCCTTGAAGTTGGGGGCCTTGCGCTCCATCGCTCACTCCACTGAATATATGCAGCCTTTATTGTTCACAGATGACTGCCGCTTTTTCTTGTATCTCAACACAGTTTTAGGACTAGGATAAATACTTACTCCTTATTCTCAAAATCTGTAGTAAACATTTTGGAAACAAAAGCTCTGTTTTTTTGCACTGGAATTTACTGAGTATGTATTCCAGGAATTTCAGGAAAAATAATATGTATTGCTGCTGTAAACGAACGTTTTGGTTTTAATTATCAAGGTTTGGTGTACAGGGTGAGCCAGGCGATTGTAACTATTTCACACGCTATGTAAACCTTTTTCCACTGAAAGACCAGCGTGCTATAACTGTTTTAAAGTGCATTTTTGAGGACTATATAAGTCAACATGATTACCAAAATCAATTCTTACAGACCAAGGCCGCCAGTTTGAGACAGACCTCGTTGACCATCATTGCAGTTTGCTTGGTTTTGACAAAACACGTTCTTCACCATACTATGCCCAGTCAGATGGTATAGTCAAGCGACTTAACAGGACATTGAAAGATCAGCATTGTAAGTACATATCACAAAGTCACCAGTACTTTCCACAGTTTGAGCTTGTCTATAATTCGAGTGTCCAAGTACAGGTTTCTCTCCTTTCTTCCTTGTGCTTGGGAGGGAACCGAACTTGCCTCTGGATGTCATGTTGAAATGCAGTCCAGCTGTGATGACTTCAACACCTGGAACGCCAGCAGCGTATGCCCACGACCTCAACGCACACTGGCCACATGTTTTCAGGGATGCAGCCCTAAAATCATATGGGTCCAAACAGCATCTCAATAAAAAAACATAGACAAAAAGACTGTGTTCCACCATCACCAGCCCGGGGACCTTGTCCTGTTGGATGATCCAGCACAAAGGATGAACAAGCTTGCACCCCGATGGAAGGGCCCTTTTGTGGTCAAGAGGACAATGGACAGAGACGGACAACCTTGTGTCACCTATGAGATCACAGATCAAAGGAGTGAACAGACACCATAATTCATATAATTCATAATTCATAATTCATAATAATTCATAATTCATAATTCATAGTTCACCATAATAGACTAAAGGCCTACAGACGGACTCTTCCAACTACCCCTGTCCACAGCCAGTCACCCTCAAGGCCAGCTGAGACATGCACCGCAGAGGCATCAGTCCCTCCCCTCACTGCTTTGTCAGGTGCCTTGCCTTTCCACCCTCCTACCCCTCGTCATGTGCCTTCAAAAGGCAGGAAGAAGCTCTTATCTTAACAGTACTACTGCACAGCGCAGTGCTCCCCCTTCCCTTCATTCCCCAAGTCTTCCGCCCCTTTTCCCCTCCGCAACTGATGGACGTTCCATGTCTCCTCAGGAGCCTCTGTCAGTCACGTCCCATTGTGGACGCGCAGTTGGGCAACCACCGAAGTACAGGGACTTTGTTACTTAGTGTAATTTAGGGGTTTGATGGACCCTTTATATGTTGTGTTTATTGTGGGTGTACTGTGAACTTCTGTTACATTGATGATGTGAACCTACCTTGGGTCGAAGTATTTCATTTTAAAACTCCACTTGAGTGATTTCTTTAGCAGGAATGTTTTGTGGTTTCTACATCTTTTTATTACCAGTATGTTTGAGTTCCTGTATTACTATAGTACTGATTTTAAGATGTGATATGATTACGTTACTCTGTGTTTAAATGGGTGTCTTGAAATGGGGACATTTCTATTTGTAGTAGGGGCAGACTGTAACCTTGTTTGCGTTGCATTGTTTGCATTATTTTCATTTAAATTATACTGTTGAGATTAATTATTTTATTATTATTTAATACATACATTTTCGGGTAACATTGAAATGGATTACGTCCTTGTGTTGAGAAAATATTTGTTCCTACCCACCTTTTGTTTTTAACAGTTAAGTGGACGGATCAATTGAAGAGTGACAGAGCACATGCAGGTGAACTGTAGTGCCATGTTGGATATAATTAAAGAATATATAAACGCAGAGAACAACTGTATTTACTTATTTATTGTACCCCAAATCTTCCCACGATCCAGAAGTGACCGGAGGACGCTACCAATCCAAAAATAAGGGTTGACACTAAGATGCAACACAGTAACAGCTTGTGGAGTCATAAAGAGGATGACTGTACAGGTTTCTAGACAAACAAAACCCAACAGACCAGCTACTGTCAGATTATTGCCTACGAATCAAAGAGGCAGTAGTTTGGTACTTGATATTCAGAGATGTTCAGAGGAGACTTGCAAGAAACCGAAAAGAAATCGAACTTCACTGTATCAGTGTGAGCACATGTTCCCAAATGCTAACATCACTGTGGACAACATGGAAAGGTAAAGTGGCAAAGGGCACCATAATGTATGCAAAGAAAAAGCTGCATAGTTAAGTTAGATCCAGTGTTGAAAGACAGCATACTAGAGTGGGTGGAAGACTCAACCGTGCAGCAATTCCTGAGCGAGTAAAGCATCTCATCATCCTGCACAATCTCTTCCCTAATACTGTGTCACATACATGAGCGCACAGGCCACAGTAGAAGAATCAAGTCCTTTCTGAGCTTCGCAAAATGTACTGGATCACAAGAACAAACTCGGCAGCAAGAGAGGAGATCCCAATGAGCGTTGTATGCAGACGTTAAGCAGGAAAGACAAGAGCGCAGAAGATGTCGGATCGGCCCAAGATCTTCCACCATTCACAAATATAGGGATAGATTATTCTGGACTGATCCAAATAAGGAGAGTCAGAAGCCTTCTCAAGTATGTCACAGCATGGAGTGATCTTTACTTGTATGGCCAGTAGAGCTGTGCATTTAGAAATGGGAAACTCCTTGGACACAGACTCTTGCATTAATGCCATCAGTAGGTTTGTATGCCGAACAAGTATCTCACATCCCCTTAGACAACTGCAGCAATTAGGTTTGTGCAATAAGAAAACTCTGTGAAGCCCTGATGAGCTTGGAACAGGAAAAGCTCAGCATAACCCTGCTTAAGGATGGTATCAAGTTGTCCTTGAACCTTCTAGCGGCATCACAACATGGCGGAGTGTGGGAGAGCCTCATCAGAGTGGTGAAGAAGGTTCTCGACGCTGAGGGCCTGTGAACTGTACCATCCTGTGTACTGTACCATCCTGTGTACTGTACCATCCTGTGTGAGGCAGAAGTAATTCTCCACAGTTGGCCCATTACTGCCATATCAGCTGACCCACAAGACCTGGAGGAACTGACACCCAACCATATTCTTGTCTTAAGATCTAAACCCATGCTGTCACTGGGGCTCTATAGCCCATGGACAAGGGAGAAGACAAACATTCAAACAGGTGACATCGTCATGATTGTTGATTTGTTGACATGGATACTGGGAAGAGTAGTTTCAACCATGCAGATGCAAAACGTCTGGTTTGTTCGGTGGGGTCAAGACCAGACTTGCTGGTCATCACTGCTAATCTGCTACTTCAAGACTCATATACCCAGTGGTACATTTTAATCTAAATACTTTTCACATTTTACGATTTCACATTTTCTTTCCCATTACATTTGTCATCCCCTAAAGGCACGGAGGCCTGCTGCACCTGATAGGAGCAAGGAGGGGAGATAAAAGCCTTGCCAAATCGGTGGCCAGGTGTGGTTGATCGGAGGCAGACAACTTTTTACGAATAAAATTTATTTGAGGTCAACGTAAAACCTTTTCTTGACATCATTAATTTGTGTTTACTTTTTATCTTTAATGCTCAAAAGCAGTCAGTAGGAAATACTCTCAATGGGCCACCAAAAGAAAGGGAAAACAAACAGTAATAAACAAACAAGGGAAGTCACAGAAGGGCTAGTCCACATCCCCATGCTGACTCTCAGACAGATGAGAAAGGTAATGAGGCAAGTCCAACAATACATCTGAGTTAGCAAGTCGTGTTCCTTGACAAGCAGCACTCCACATGGACAGCCCATCCTCAAAGCCACAGGCAGGAGAAGGGAACCTGAGGTCTCAGAGGATGATGATGATGGTGGGTCATCCTTGGAGTGGTACTGCTTTGCGTCATATTGACAAGATATACACAGGTCTGGCACCAGAGGTCTTGGTGTGCGGATGATTTAGGCCGTCTTACTCTGACCAGGTATAGGCAGTAACATCAACACCTGATTACCAGGCTGGGATGAGCGGCTAACCACCTTCCAGTTAAACTGACCCTTCATCCTCCAAGGACTTTCTAGCCAAAAAGCAGGCGTGGGTTAAGCGTTTCTTGAATTTTGCAACATAATCAGGAGCACTCATGCAACTGTTCTGGGGTTGGCAACTTCTTGAAGGACTTGGGCCTTGTACCTTATGTTCAAAGACTTTATCTGCAGGAATGAAAAGGACTGACTCCTGCATCATCTCACCAGCTGCAAACAGAGCAAATGCCTCACCTCCATCCTAATCCATATGGGACTCCAAACAATATTTAGACTTTAGGGTCTGGTGATGCACTAGTTATCCTATGTTCACAGCCTTCCCAGAGCCTTTAGTACCCAGGCAAACACCTTGGACTCAAAATGATTACTTTGATCCGTCTGCACTACCTTCAGCAGACAAAGTGTGGCAAAGAACTCGATCAGAGTCTTTGTGACCACTGGGGCCAATAATGTTGTGGAGGGTAATGGCTTCTGGAAACCTGGTAGAGGCACACGTAAGAGTGAAGAGAAACACATTCCCTGTATTTGCTTTGGGAAAGGGCCAGACACACTCCACACAATTACTGTTTCAAATGTTTCACCTGGAACCCAAATAGGGCAGAGAGCAGCAGGGGAAATAACCTGATTTGGCTTTCCAGTGACCAGACATATACAACAGAGAAGCAAAAATAAGGGCTTCAGCACATACATCTTGGTTATGCCTAAATTACCAAAACAAGGAATACCATGGGTAAACGACAGTCCATGGTGGTAAAAAACACGATGGCCAGTTAACAAGCACCCCATTCATCAATTCTGAAACCCGGGGCCTATTTACGGGACAACAAGCAGAAAAAATGTATTAAGGAAACAAAAGGATGTCTTTTGCCATGGTCACATTCCCTTTTTTGGACAGGGCATCAGACTGATTCTTTGGGGAAAACAAGACATGGTTGGACTAACCCTGGAAAGGAGAGTGTAGGAAAGAGTCGGAAAGTCTGCAACAAATTTCTTGGAGTGGGCTCAGTTGAGAACACAGGTAGGGAAATCCCTAGGGTGGCCTTTGTCTAGGCTCTACAGCGTCACGCTCCAGCTCAAGACTTAGGTTTTTTCACCTTACACCCAGCAATTTCACTGCACAGAATAAGGTACACACTGGCTATTGGTAGGGCAGAACAAACAGCGGACTGATAACCCACATACAGGTTCTGACTTAAGGTATACAGGATGCAGGGGAACCGACACAAACTCATTTCAACACCCTTCCCTAGGACATTTGATTGACAGGATGATAGAAAAAAAAGGAGAATTCCTGCCTGCATTAACGTATGTGAGCCCCCCGTGTCCCTCAGTACCTTAGGATCCTCTGTTAGTCCAACTAAGCCCTCCAAGATAAACGGGTCAAAACAAGGATCTGTAGCACCAACTAGGCCAATGCAATGTTTTGATTAGACTAACCGGATTTGGTCCATGAGGGCAAATAGGCCATTGTCTATTTTTATGGCTTAGACAATCTGGATCGATGTGGAATGTTATATTGCAGTAGAAACACTCACTGGTTCCACTCCTCACAAAGCCTGACTTTACAGGCCGCAACGCCAAGGGCACACAGAGGCTTTCAACAAAGACAACACCTTGTGCTCATTCAATATACAACCAGCCTGTCTGTTACTGAACCCCTAACATTTTGGAGCAGAACAAATTACCCAAGAGTTTACAAATCCTTGACCCCACTAGCAGTTTTCCACCGATCAAAGAGTATTTCCTTCTCCCTGGCAAACTTCAAAAAGATTTTGCCCATCAACCTCCTAATGGTCCCTATATTTATGGCAATGCTTTTAAATGGACAGAAATAAGAACTGACTTTGAACTCCCGAAAAGGTGGAACTAAGGCAATATTCTTACTACCTCAGAACCACGTGAAGAGGAATGGGTAGGGAAGGAACCACCTTCTCCTGTCCAGAAGTAATCCTGAGTGCCTCCACCTCAAGTATCTGTAGCCTAACTGCAGTCTCGGCCTCAACCTCATTTTGCGTTATCCCTAAATGAACTACTAGTTAGCCTTACGCACTCTCTCCTTTTCTTCCGCCTCCATTTGGAGATGAGCTATTCACACCTTTCACTTTGCTACCTTAGTGGACCACAATGGCTTGGGGATAAGGGCTCATTGCAAGGCAAGGTATCAGGAGTGCAAGGCTCTGTGCCCTCCATGGTTAAGCTAAGCTCGGCTGGTGCAGCGCTATCTGGAGTGGAACTGGAAGGAGGCAGATGTCGGAATTTTTTTAAAATAAATCCACTACAGCTAAAGTTGAATACCCACGTCATTTCGAATAATCGAATATTTGAATAACCATGCCCATACCTAATATAAATGCAGTCTATTTACCATGATCTACATGTACGCTATTTACAGGGTACCCCAACCTATCTAGCCCCCTTCCAAGGGATGAAAGGGAGGTCAACACAAATGGCAGGTAGCACACGGAAAAACTGACAAAAAAACTGACAAAACTGAAACAGCTCCACATGGCAGCAAATCACCAGGGGTTTAGCCTTTTATAATCTTGGCTCCAATCTGGAACAAAAGGGTTGGACGGTAGCTACAGGAAGACAGAGGGAAAGTGCCAGTGGCAAGGCACACAACAAGGATGCATCCCTCTGTGATATGTTTTATATGGTAACATTATATAATATGGCACATGGAAATACTTAAAGGAACCAGGACTAGTTGCCTGAATGCTTTGCCTTGAAGTGCCCTTTGACCTCTCTTTAGGGGGTGGGGGGTGTGTGTGTGGGGGGGGGTAACCCTTGGACCAGTAGTGTTTTACTTTTTCTGCTTCACCTCATCTATAAAACATAAATGTACAAGTATGTACGCTATTTATACGCACATATTCTCTGTATTCTGACCTTGTACTGCTTGACTCCTCAGCCTTCCCCTGTTGCTCCTCTGAGGAGGTTTATGAGCGCCGACTCTTTTGGGCTGCTCCTGGCAACACATCAAACACACCCTTACTCTGGACCTCTCTTTCTCCTCGCTCACTTTGCCTCTCACTCTCTCTTTCTCTCTCTGTCTTTGTCTTTCTCCCTTCCTCTCTCTATTTCGCCCTCTTTTCGAATTGAAAGACGTTTTTTGCCCACCCCCCTTATCCTCCTCCAGCCCCCACCTCATTTCTCCTTTTAAAAAGCACACACACACTCGCGCACACACACACACACACACACACACACACGCACGCACGCACGCACGCACGCACACACGCACACACAGCACACACGCACCGCACACACACACACACACACACACACACACACACACACACACACACACACACACACACACACACACACACACACACACACACACACACACACGCACACGCACGAACACACACACCAAGTAACCCCTTCTGAAGTTCCTATCTTTTCATCCCATCTCTTCTCACCCCTGCCTGCCCTTTCATTTGTCTTCATGCTGTTCCTGACTGTAGCTATGATCGCTGTGGCGCTAGATTGCGTGAAGAGATTAGAGAGCTAATGAGTGGAAATAACATTCTGCCTTTTTTTCTATTCACCACATTTGTTTGTAATGAGCGTACGACGCAAGCATTTAGGGAGTACTGGCATTTGTGGCAAGAAAGATGCAGAGTCACCTGAAACCAAAGAGTTACAGGACTCTGAGATATGGAGCATGGGGTTAGGGTGCTTGTGATTTGAGAGACAAGCCAAATCTCACTTCAACTGGCCCTGCTTGAATAGATAAGAAAAAAGGAATTCCATTACCATTTCTGTCCATCCCTCAATCTCTCTCTCTCTCTCTCTCTCTCTCTCTCTCTCTCTCTCTCTCTCTCTCTCTCTCTCTCTCTCTCTCTCTCTCTCTCTCTCTCTCTCTCTCTCTCTCTCTCTCTCTCTCTCTCTCTCTCTCTTTCTCTCTCGCTCTCTCTCTCTCTCCATTGTTCCCCTCTGTCTCGTTGGTATTCTTATACTTTTACACGTTACATGACAACGTTTGTTCTGGATGTTAATTGTTGTAAGGTTTGTTGCCTTCCACACACATACAAATACACAAACATGAACACACACCCACACAAACACAGAGAGACACACGCACACACACACACACACACACACACACACACACACACACACACACACGCGCGCGCGCGCGCGCTTTGTGGTATATTAAGGTGTTGTTTGTCGGTGGTGCTAAACCTCAAAGGAGGATGGGATGTTTTACAACCGTTGACTCTTGTCTTCTTTTGTTGTCTGAGTCTAGAGACTTAGACAACAAAGTCTGAGCCTTGGAACAAAGTTTGGAGCTTTTACTGCCCACCCGCCCATGTCATTCAAATATATAAAATCAATCTTTTTATTTATCAATGTCTTGACTATATATGTGTGGTTGATGAAACATTCCTTCTCATCAACGAAAGCCCATTTTACTGGTATCCATTCTATGCACATTTGAAGTCTTTGTCGCTACTTGTTGTAGAACTGCCCAGAATGTCTCCGCTAGAGTACCGCTAGAGGCCGCTGCAATCACTCATTGGTGTTACTGTAACAATGTAGAAGCTCTTTAATAATCCCCCGCCCGTTCCAAAGCAAGGAATAAATAATGAATAATCAAATCAATTATTAATTAATGAACAATTTCTGGATTCTGGTCCAGCAAATAGGTTGGTGATTGTTGTAAATCTCTGAAGAAGAAAACCGTCCCTTCGTGGCAATAATTTTTGTCAATAATAAATACTTGCGTTGCACCATTCCGGGAAGGGGGGGGGAGGCGGCCGTGTGTTCGTGTGTGCGTGTGTGAGTGTGTGTGTCTTTTACCCATGCAACACTACCACGGCGCTGCAGACTGTCTGCTGCTCGGTGAACCACACGGGGACCAGCAGGGAGCTGATCCATACTGGGGCGATGAGTTGTGTTTATCAATCTCATATTATTCGGCTCCGCCAACACAAATAGTTCCTGCAACTGAAGGGAGACAAGGTGTTGCCAGGCAACACATATACAAATAGTTTACGAACGCCCGTACAGCGGAGTGATTATGTCTGTAAAAAGTCGCAGTGCTGTTATACTGTATATCAGCACTCATGGAACGTCTCTTGTCCAATCAAATTGCTCGGTTGGGACCGGTCGGAACTACCTGTTGTATAAATAATGAATAATCAAATCAATTATTAATTAATGAACAATTTCTGGATTCTGGTCCAGCAAATAGGTTGGTGATTGTTGTAAATCTCTGAAGAAGAAAACCGTCCCTTCGTGGCAATATTTTTTGTCAATAATAAATACTTGCGTTGCACCATTCCGGGAAGGGGGGGGGAGGCGGCCGTGTGTTCGTGTGTGCGTGTGTGAGTGTGTGTGTCTTTTACCCATGCAACACTACCACGGCGCTGCAGACTGTCTGCTGCTCGGTGAACCACACGGGGACCAGCAGGGAGCTGATCCATACTGGGGCGGAGGAGTTGCGCTTTCAGCTCTCAACACGTTGACGCATTCGTGGTTCGGGCTTAAAGTCAAGAAGTTGTGCTTTTAAATTGCCAGGCCTCCTGACCCATTCGTTGATTGGGCATTAATGGCGTTTCACCTCCGCAAATGAGCAGGACACTCCTTTGGAAGCCTTTTGGGTTTGAAGGGGGACGGTGCGCTATGTTGGACATGTTTTGTCTTTTACTACCCAAGTAGTGTTTGTTTGCGGACAGACGCTGGCCAGAGGAGATAGGACCTACTGCGCTCCACTTTGGAACCTAGCGACCCAATGTCCATGCCGCTGAGTAACGCTGCGTCTCAGAGGAAAGGACACGAGGAGAGGACACGAGAAGACGAGGAGAGGGCGCGAGGAGGAGCGCACCGACGCATCCGCGGAGCGCGCCGCAAGTGACAGAGGAGTGGTCCTACCTGGTGCAACTCGTGCGTAATTTCGCATCTTTTGGGGATTTTCCCCTTGCTTTCGATTGCCTATTGTATACTATGTTGATCAACCAGCGTATGGACACAGGATAGTTGTTTTGTTCACAGACAGTAGAATTTGACTTTGTGTTTTGGAGCTGTAGCAAGCCATCAGAGGAGTAAAGACTGGCGTGCGTCTGGAAAAGATGACCAGTGAAGGTCTCCAGCTCTGGATAGTTGTCCTGGCTTTGGGGTCAGTGGCAGTCCATGGATACCCGTCCAAGATCACCGTCAAGGAGAGGGTCGATGCGTCAGCCGCTCAGGTAAATAGTTTGGGGACTTCTTAATGATGAAGTTATAAAAAAGACTATAAGCCCACAACTTGTAACCAGGCCAGACTGCAGACATTAAAAAAATACAATCATTGTTTAAACTAAGTTACCAGTCTTCATAGAATAGAATAGTCCTAGTATTAAAGATGTATTTCCCATAAGCAATGGTTGCTGCTGACGTAGGCTACTGACTTATTAATATTTTTTATTTAGTTTCATTTATAAGGCTACGTTTATTTGTCAATCATTCTACAAATACTACAGAGGCTTATGTCCTTAAACTGCAAGTTTGAGGTTGAAAAAAGACCTTCTCCTTGGTCATCGTGTATACAGTGTCTTGGTCTGGTTATCTTGGTTTGACTGTACGGGCCGATTAGGACATGATGTTGTCGGTATCATCCCTTCATATCTGACAAGTAGACTCGGTGGGAAAAAAACACAGCAAGCAAACATTGGATTTATTGTTTGCCTTATCGAGGGTGTTTTTTGAACCATAATCCACACAATGCCTTCCTCGATACATCTAAAAAGGAATCCCCCTGGGCCCTGCCAATATTGATAAGTGAATATCTCAACTGCATCTGCTGGCAGGCTTTCACACAAAAGGTCAAAGTTCACCCGCTCCCAGGCCAAGGAAGTAAATGCCAGCAGCCTGTAGATGTCCATCTGATAACTACTGATATATGGCAGGAAGCGGGTCATCTATCTATCTGCTCTCCCCCCTTTTATTTGTCCAACACCTTTGTGCCTCGACAGAGCATTAACCTTAGGGAAAGTCTTTTATTATGGATGGGTTTTGTTTCAGCCTACGGCGTAGATAGGGGAAGGTTTAATGATAAACAACCCTCACCTATAGGACAGAGGCCTTTTTTCGTCCCTGGGTCCTCCCTAAAAACCTGGGTTGTCTGGCTTCGTATGTCTATTCTGTTCTCTCTACTTTTGCTTATGTACAAGCATGTGATTAGCTGTGTGTGTGTGTGTGTGTGTGTGTGTGTGTGTGTGTGTGTGTGTGTGTGTGTGTGTGTGTGTGTGTGTGTGTGTGTGTGTGTGTGTGTGTGTGTGTGTGTGTGTGTGTTGTGTGTGTGTGTGTGATGTGTGTGGAGTAGGGGTGTGTTGTGTGGTGTGTGTGTGTGTGTGTGTGTGTGTGTGAGTGTGTGTGGGGTGTGTGTGTGTGTGTGTGTGTGTGTGTGTGTGTGTGTGTGTGTGTGTGTGTGTGTGTGTGTGTGTGTGTGTGTGTGTGTGTGTGTGTGTGTGTGTGCGTGCGTGCGTGCGTGCGTGCATACTCTTAAAAGCCAATTATTAGTATGGTACTTAGATTGCGATAAATCTATACCTTATTCGGACCGATACCCCTCATGCAGCAATGGCCACAACAACACATCTCTAGGGGGCGATTTAATTTACCTTTTCGCCACCTCATAGAGATACAGTAAACTGCCTTTTCTAAACCAGTGTGTGTACACTACCTCATGGAGATAACGTCTAGTTTCCTATCTGTGTGTACATCCATACCCATACTCTCATAGAGATACAGTATAGTGAAATGTTTAGAATGTGTGTCATATGTTAAAGTTGTGCTTGAAGGTAAACTCTGTATTAAACATTTTACATATGAACACACGGGTATCCATTGTTTAAATTGAGTAGAGTGCAGCGTTTCCATAATGAAATAAACATGTGAATGATCACATAACTGACAAGTGTCTGGAGGAATGTGGTCAGGGACACATGTGGTCCGGGACCCATGTGAGTCTGCGCTGCACTGACACGTTGGACATGCTGCAGTCCTGTAACGCTTCCCTGGCCACCTGCAAATACTGAACACATGTCCGATGCATTTAGCTGGAGGTGATCAGATCTCCACATCCTGACGGCCCTGAGTCGGCAAAGGATCAAGGTAGAGCCCAAACAATACTGGATTTTAGGGGCCGATGCTGATACCGATTTAAAATTACGATTTACGAGAATCGATATATCGGGCGATATTTGAAATGAAAATGTATGGGCCATTATTCAATATTCATATTTTGGTATCCTGGGGTTGGAGCCGCTCCTTGGGATTTGCTCCTCACCCTTCAGAAATGCCTTGGGCCTCAGCAACAAACCATGAGCTAAAGGAACCCATTAACTAGGGGGAGGAGCTTATGTCCTTCACTCAGAACAGGATGTAAAACTGGATAGTTGATGTGCTCAGTTAAAGCATTTAGAGCTCCAGAATTGAGGTTGGTGTGTGTGTGGAAATGAGCTCATACTGTAGGTGCCAAAAAAGCAATGAAAAGGATGGACTTGGATCCATCCATTCTCCAAGGATGGATAATGTAATAAACCATATGAACACAGATGTAACAAAAGAAAAAAGGATTCTAGTACACACTGGCTCGTAGCATCATTGATCACGTTTGGTGCTAATCCTTCCTTCACGCAATCCTTTAATGCCTTGTCACTTGAATAATACATTTTCTTGAATAATAATATTTGCTCTATATTTGTACTATATTTGTATATTTTACTGATGTTTAACATTTATGGACGATGCCAACATTTGAGGTACCTCCCACTCTCTCTTTTGCGCTCTCACCCTGAGGTTTGGGTTTTCATTAAGTCCAGCGGCGGAGGGGTGTTGCATTTCTCACAGGTCGGTGGCCCCTAAAGGTCTGGGGTCGCAACCTGACCCGGGAGCCCCTCCCCCCGGACAGCGTGCACACGGGGGCCCCGCTCACACCGGTCCCACACGTGACATGTGACGTCTGAGGTGTTACATGCAGGAGGGGGGCTTGTCTGTGGGAAACCCAAACCAAGGCTAAGTCGAGGAATGGCGCTCGATAATGGCTTTAATTATTAATAATCCTGGGTCAGCCCCCCCCCCCCCCACACACAGCTACCTATAGCTCCAAATATCTGTCACTCGCTCTCACTCTCTCTCTCTCTGTATCACTCTCTCTCTCCCTCTGGCTTCCGAGAGGCGTTGCGGGTGGCAATGGCACATTTCAAGAGGGCGTCAAATACTTGAGCCGGTTTGGGCTTACTGCATTCTCTCCGGAATGGGCTGCGAGTATCGGGGGGGGGGGGGGGGTCATGTGTGCGTGTGTCCGAGTGCGTGTCGTGTCGTGGTATAGGGGTGGTGGTGGTATCATTGCTGCAATACTCTCATGTGTCCGGCGCCCTAATTGAGGTTAGGAGGGAACTGATACCATAATCTAGGTGTTAGCCGGAGGCCGGGGGCCACGTTGGGCGGTTAGCATCCAGACGTCTCTCTGGTGGATTATCTTTTATTACTTTCTCTCTTTTTTTGGAGGGTGGAGCGGTTGAGACACATCCACTGGTGTTTCATTGGTGCTGCAATTGCTTATGGAGCTTATGGGGTTATAATTATGTAATTAGGTGCACATGCAAAAAAACACCCACACACAAACACATACACACATAGAGTTACAGGAGTATTTTGACACCCTCTAAAACAGTTTCAGTTCTAACTTGAGGCGGAACTGGCTCCGTCCTGTCCAGGATTTGACACTATAGGCACAAAGTGCCATTAAATTTGGGCTCCTAATTTGCACTTGGTCAAATAATTCTTTCAGAGGAGTTTTCCACACATTCAGATGAGCCAGATTTGCCATACATTTATCCATGCCCATGAAAATGTTTGCATTGCAACATTTAGAAAAAGTAAACACTCAAACGCACGCACACTCACACACACACACAGACACACACACACACACACAAACACACACACACAAACACACTAACACACACACACACACACACACACACACACACACACACACACACACACACACACACACACACACACACACACATACACACACACACACACACACACGCTCATTCCTACCACGCCACCTAAATGAGTAGCTGAATGAATGGTGGGCACAGATGTTCTCATTACTGTTGTCTCCCTTCCGTTTGGTGTGAGTCAGTCGTTGACTCAAAGGGAAAAGAAGAACAATATTTTGGAGGAAGCATAGCTGTTGGAAGGATCACATCATTGGAGGTTTTCCTGTGATGCAAACCTCTAAAGTTCAAATCGACCAAGTCGGGTTGAGTGGCGTTTGTGTGTTGGTGTGTTTGGCAAGGGGTACATTTGAATTATGGTTACACTTCCAACCATTCAGCCTCTACCACCGATCCAATTGTCTTCGTCATCGGCAATGAATAATTCTGTGAGAGCCAGAGCCAATGAAACACACTTGAATGTTGATGTGAGTTAGAGATTCAACCCTGGGACGTCTCCACCATAGCCTCGTTCTAGCCATGAACCGCTGGCACTTCTTAACAATGTTGTACGTTCCAGGGTCAGGTGCCGGTCGAGTGTAACTTGGCCTGTCCTGAATTTTCACAGAGCCAACCACCGTCTTGTAGGCGGGACCTCAAGTAAATGCTGAGGGAATCGGTGTAACCAGAGACAGACAGGAAACGTCATGGCCACTCGCCAATTGAGAGGAAATAGAAATACAGGAGGACTATCAGGCAATCTCAAATGCACTCTTACTCTCTACCCGGCATGTGACTCAGGAGGTAGAGCGGGTTGGCTGGTAATCGGAAGGTTGCTAGTTCGATCCCCTGCTCCTCCTGACTGAGTTTCGTGGTGTGCCTGAGCAAGACACCTCACCCTAACTGCTCACGACGAGCTGATTGTCTCCTTTAATGGTCGACACCGCCATTGGTGTATGAATGGGTGAATTTGAGTAAATATTGTAAAGCGCTTTTTATTTGCCACTGGTTAGGAATGCGCTGTATCAATGCATCCCATTGACCATGTACTCTTCAGGTAGCGTTGGGGCGCAGCGGGGGAGACCGGCAGCCCACTCTGGAGGAGCTCCAGGGGGAGAACCTGCTCCAGACCCTCCCCCCGGCCTCCTCTTCCAGGGAGGGGCGCTGGTCCAAGCACCGCCTCCAGGGCCTCCTGCCACAGCCAGCACCAGAGGAGGAGCCTCAGCCTTTCATCCTGGACCTGAGGAACTTCCCCGACCTGGCCAACGCCGACCTGGGCGCCCAGAATCCTAACATCCAGGTGAGGATCGTCTGGGATTTGGGCCTTCCCGGTGTCTCACACGTCGAGCGTGTACCACCAAGGCTCAGTCCTTAGCGCCGCACCCCAGGTTTGACTCCTGCCCGTGGCCCTTTGCTGCAGGTCCTCCCCTCTATCTCCCATACCCTCCTGTTTATCTCACTCTATGAGTAAGCCTAAAAATGCAAAATTAAATCTTTAAAAAGAATCATCTTTTTATGTCTGCGTGTGTGTGAGCCTGTTGCCTGGTTTCTGAGCGTGTGTTCTCGTTTATGTCTATGTGTGTGTCTTCGTTGCATGAGGCTAAACCTAATATGAAATCACTGGACAATTTCAGGAAGTTTTATTACAATTTTGAGATTAATCCAGCCATCAGCCTTGGTGCTCTTGGATTGGATTCCTTTGTAACACAAGAAAATAATGGATTGGCTCTGGAGAACTTTGGGTCACGTGCCTCAAACCTGCTCTGTCTCAGCCGGGGTTTGAAACAAAGGAGGTGGTGCGTGGTGTCCCCCCTGGGCAAGGGGCTCTCGTGGGCCTGGAGAGCACAGATATTGTCCCTTTTCTGACACCGAACTGGTGTTGACTTATGGGGAAAAACTTGAGTGGCTGATCATGGTCTTTGCATGATTCATACTTTTTTTTGTTCGGTTTAGTTTACTTTTAATATTAATGGGAAATTTGTTGTTCTCTCCAAATACAACTGTGTATATCCTCGCTATTAGACAAACATATCTATGGGTCACTATCCTCCTCCTATCTACCTATCTATCTATCTATCTATCTATCTATCTATCTATCTATCTATCTATCTATCTATCTATCTATCTATCTATCTGATCTATCTATCTATCTATCTGTCTATCTATCTATCTATCTGTCTGTCTGTCTGTCTGTCTGTCTGTCTGTCTGTCTGTCTGTCTGTCTGTCTGTCTGTCTGTCTGTCTGTCTGTCTGTCTGTCTGTCTGTCTGTCTGTCTGTCTGTCTGTCTGTCTGTCTGTCTGTCTGTCTGTCTGTCTGTCTGTCTGTCTGTCTGTCTGTCTCTCTGTCTCTCTGTCTGTCTGTCTCCGTCCGTCCATTTTATGAAATCTGCATTACCCATCCCATTATTTGGGTTTGCAGTCAGTGCCAAGAAAACGGATCGTAGTTGAAATACACAGAGGAGTAATGCAACTTTGTCTGGAAGGAAACATACTATTATGTTAGAAAACATCTGACGAGGGTATAACACATTATATGCACACTACTGAGCAATAATTGGCCAAAATGCAAAGCTCAACACACTGCTGCAGTATTGTTATGCATTGTTAGCATCGCTAACGTCTCTCTCCTCTTCCACCACCAGTTTGATGTACTGAACATATGAGTAAATCACTATCAACAACAGAACATTATACCACTCACAAAATGAAAACTACAGAAAGTTGTTATTGTTTAGGTAATCTTTGTCTACCAATAACGTTTTCCTCTATAAACAACTGCAGAGCCTCATGTTACAGGGGCCCATAACTAGATCTGATATAAGACATACACAAGTCTGTGTGTGTGAGTTTATGTTTGTGTGTATGTGTATATGTGGGTATTCCTACTTCCCTGTCTCCCCATCCACCAGATCTTGTTTGCCATCTGCGTGCCTGCATCCCCCTCACCTCAGACTCACAACGGCCCTGATTCATGGAGGAAAAGTACATCCATCCATCCAACAAATAAAAGACTAAACAAACACTAACATATGCTCACAGTGGCGACACATGTTATTGATGTTGTGATGGATTACAGCAGTAACACCCTGTCCATGCATTTATATATGTTTTACACAGACTCTGTGCTACACTGTTATACTTTATTTACAGTGGGAAAGAATGTTGGAACAATCCAGGCAGATATGATTTATACATAATAAACATAATCGCTCTCCTCATGACGTTCCCTCTTATCACCGGCTGAATCTTCCCAGATTCCTAAACGAGGCCAGGGAACTGCGCGTCTTTGTTCTTTGCTCCGGCTCTTCCAACTTTCAGTCATACTTTGATAATGTCTACTCTTAAATCTGCTTTCAAGCATATTCGGTTCTATCCTAAAGGCATACCATCTATTTCTCTGTTATCTTTTGCTGCATAACTACCTTGCTATGTCTCACATCTTTAACCCGTCATACAATTGTGTTTTATTGTGTATTCCCTTGTAGTGTCTTTCCCCCTCCCTCCCGGCCCCCCTTTGGTCTAGTTAATATAGGCGGGTGTGTGGGCTCGAGGTCTACTCCATCATCACACACACAGTATGGATAATACATGTATGGCGTCAACTCGTTTTAAACTATATTGATAAGGCTTGAAGTGTTTTTTCCGCATTGGTTTCAAAGCCTTGAGTGCTGAGTCTATCTGGTTATCTATCAGCGGTATCCAAAATGAGTCAGTATAATATAATAATCAACCTGAGACCTAGGATGAGGTTGGTATGAATGATGTCCCTATCTTACTGTGGGGCTCGCAATATAATTGCCTAATTATTATTTCATGGGTCAGCTCCAAAATGCATTGCTGTCAATTGAAAAAACTGGAAAAGTAACAGAATAGGAAAATATAATTTCAGGATCAGCTTTTCTTTTCATCATATGCTGTTTGTGATTATTGTACGATAGAGCCAAGGAGGACAAAGGGCGTTGGTTAAATGCAGGTCACAATTAAAAGGGTGGGAAAAGAGAGGGAGGGGACGTTTTTGGTTGTATCCCCCTTTTCATATTTTCTCTCTTTACTACCCAAATCAGTCACAGCTATTTGCATTAAAGTCATTTTGCCAAAGGGTCCCTTCTAGGTCGCCGAGTTTTAGCGGTTGGTTATTGTTTTTCTAACTAATGGCATGGACCACGGACCCCTCCTTCCCGGGGGGCCGCTGTCTCCCCAGGTGACCATCGAGGTGGTGGACGGGCCCCAGAGGGAGGCGGAGGTGGAGATGGAGATGGACCTGGTGAAGGACGGCCAGCGCAACGACTGGTCCGCCTCCTCTGAGATGCCCGAGGGCCACCGGAAGCTCTTCTGGCCCCTGTTCTGGGAGTACCCGGACCCTGTGGAGGAGCGGGCAATCCGGGCCGGCCGCCGAGCCCACCGGCCAGGACTACGGCCAAGACCCCGAGGAGCCCGCCCTCAGCGGGGTGGGGGGAGACTGGGGGTCTCGCTGGAACAAGGGCTGGGACATCAAAGATAACTCTGGTAAGACCGGTTTCTCTCCGAACATGATCGAAATGAATATGATTTGACCCCTCCCAGTGAGAGGGCGGGACACTTTCAGAATCCAAAACATTAAAAACAGGGCCCGCCGCGAAACTGCGTGACGCTAACTAGCGTTGCTCGGCCGGGTGGTGTGAGGGTTCTTTGGTAGGGCCAATAGTATACGATTCTCGTTAACAAAGAGGTACGAGCTACCCAGCACTTTTTTATTCGTAGAACATATCAGGGATGTGATTTTATAGATTACAGTATTGAAATCGCTATCTGTCAGCATTGACGACAGATATTTCAAGGTTACTTTAAGCTACTAGCTAGTTGAAATGTTGCACATTACGACGGAACTGTAGAATTGTATGACAGGTTTTAGTGGTTGTGTACGCATCGATAGTGGTTCTAGGTAGGGTTGAATCAAATTTTGGCCATACTGATACATCTCTAAAGAGAGGCAGAGTGCACGGACCACTGGGTGAACACAAAATTGGATTTCCTTTGGTTTAAAACGTCATAGTAGGTCGATTTAAACTCCAGTCCCATTCTTTTCGTGACTCTGTTGCAAACTCTCAGCACCGAAATACTTAGAACATTGCATGCTATGGAAGCGGCTGGATTGAGTGTGGTCTAAACTCTAGAGAAGCAGTATCGGTATTCACATTCTTCAACTCAAGGAGGAACATCGTCCATAAGGAAGAGGAGGAAAACTAATTGGGTTTGGTTCTAGAATACAAACATAGAGGCAGAGAGATAGACCGAGAGAGAGGGACGGACAGACGGGCGACAGACAGAGAGAGAGAGAGAGACAGAGAAAGAGAGAGAGGAAGACAGAGAGAGAGACAGAATGGGTGCAGGTAGATGCCGATGCAGATGAGGCCCTCCCCTCCCCTCGTGTGGTCCCGGACCCCCCCCTCGTGTGGTCCCTGACCCCCCCCTCTGATCTCACAGACCATATTGAGATAAGGTTTCAGAGCCAATGTGTTTTGGGGCACCGTGAGACCCATCAGCTTGTAGAACAAAGCTTCTCTGTTTGTTTGGTGTCCTGTTATCACTGCAGTATTTGTATATGTGTGTGGGTGTGTGTGTGTGTGTGTGTCGGGGGGGGGGGGTGTTTTTGTGTGTGTGTGTGCATGCGTGCGTGCGTGCGTGTGTGTATGTGTGTGCGTGCCTGCGTGTGTGTGTGTGTCTGCGTGTGTGTGTGTGTGTGTGTGTGTGTGTGTGTGTGTGTGTGTGTGTGTGTGTGTGTGTGTGTGTGTGTGTGTGTGTGTGTGTGTGTGTGTGTGTGTGTGTGTGTGTGTGTGTGTACGGGTGGTAAAGATTGTCAAATGGGCCAGGGCATGTTGGCAGAACATTATCTGCATTTTTGATGTTATGCAGTTAACTCATCTTCAGGAATAGACAGGACGGGGAGCCTGCCTGACACACACACACACACACACACACACAGCACGCACACACACGCACGCACGCACACACGCACGCACGCACGCACGCACGCACGCACGCACGCACGCACGCACACGCACACGCACACGCACACGCACACGCACACACACATACACACAAGCACACTTACACATGCTTGGGAGACACAGTCGACAACTGACATCATGCTTTTCTGATGATTTATGATGGAGTCTGCTCTCAGGGCCCATTACATGCAGTATATGTGACACCCACACACACGCACACACACACACACGCACACACACACATATACACACACAAACAAATACCAACACACATATAACTTTTCTCGATTGGACTCACTTTCCTTGACCTGTCATAAATAAACATCAAGGTGAAGATGTCATTCTGAGGGATATATACATTATATATATACATTATCCTCGATGTATTTATATATACAGTACAACAGCACCGATAAAATAAACACCTAAACTCAAACTGCATAGGCAGTTCTGTTTCTGCTGTCGGCCCAATAAAACACGCTACAGAATTATAAATTATAATACTCTACAACAAGTTAATCCAAAATAAGCTTAACCATATTAGACCTAGTGCTATAATGTGCAAAAATGTAGAATGAATTGTATCAGTGACATAATATGTAGAAAATACTAAAAAAAATGAGAATACATTCACATATTGACCTGAGGCAATTTGGTGAATCATAACATTGGAGTGCGAAGCCTAGTCCACAACTAAATATTAAGAACTGTTTGTGAATGTCTTTTCAAAATGACTAAAAACAGACTTTAAATAGCCATGTGCGTCATTATACATTCCATCTTGGAATGACAGAAGCCGTATCTTCTATCAAGTGAGACCATAACCTTTAAACCGCGTCTCCTCAGAGCTCGTTTAAGGTGCATTTCGAAGCAGTTTTATTTAGAGTCTGATCCTTGTTGGATGGTGATCGGCGGTGAAGTCGTGTCTCTAATGAAGCCGTCCCAGCGGGCTGCCTTTGGCCCCCGGCTGTCTTCTGCCTGCTCTGTACGTTTAGTTAAGGCTAGCCAGATCCTCTATTATCCCAGAGGGAGAGAGACGGACGGCATGACAGAGCCCAGTGACGCTTGCGTTGGCCCTGAGCACATATCGCTGAACTCCAGGTGTGGTTGGTGTCGTTTAGTGTAATTGTATTGAGTTGTTCAACGCAATGCATCGTAAACAACTTGTATAATTAGTGGCTACTACTAACTAAAACCTACAGAGAAAATGGGTAGGTTTTCTCAGGCTTTTATTTTGAAGTGTCAGGCATATGACGTTTTATACTGTGTCTATGTAAGCTGGAAAAGGTTTAAGTAAATAAGTTAACGGGTTGGTGATAAAGGTAATCCCTGTGATTGCGCTGACCACACACTGTACGTGTCATGAGCCACACACACACACACACACACACACACACACACACACACACACACGCGCATACACACACACACACACACACACACACACACACATACACACACACACACACACACACACACACACACACACACACACACACACACACACACACACACACACACACATAGACACATACACACACAGACAGACACACACACACACACACACACACACACACACACACACACACACACACACACACACACACACACACACACACACACACACACACACAACACACACACACACACACACACACACACACACACACACACACACACACACACACACACACACTGTGGCCAGATGGCCCTACTTCCTGGGCCTGATCACTGCGGCCATTATGACTTTCATGGGAAGTATGCAATATACATTTGGTTTGCAGTGCATCATTAACTCCTGTGTGAAAACAGGCCCCAGACCTTGTAGTTATAAATCTCTTTCAAGCAGCGCTAAGAAATTGCAGATGTGCTTGGACTGCAGACACAGGATCAGTTGAGGCTAAGGGTTCCCCCCGGTGGTGTGAGCCAGATGAACTGACCCAGGGTCGGCCCCTGGAGCTGGAGGCCGGGGCCGCTCTCCACTTCTCCTCTCCACAGGCATCACAGAACCCCAGGTCCTCTCCCCAAGAAAAATAATAAAAGGCGTCCCCAAACCAGGCTGTGTTTCACACTTCACGCAGGATGGACTGCTCCGGCTGGGACTCTCCTCTACCTCACCGTCTGTCTTTCTGTGATAATCCAAAATTCTAATACAAATACAAAAAGTTGCTGATCAAAAATTGCACTCGGCTCAAAACGTTGGATAGAGTCGGACAATAAGGCAATTACTATGTGTTTGGTCCTTTTTTGTTGTAAACTTAGATCAATGCTTTTATGAATTAAAAGAGTATTTTGCGGCGCACAGCTGGAAAGGTTTACTTATCGCCCCTGTCAGCCAAGCCCTGCCACTGCTGGCATCTCATCGTCTTCCTCCTCCTCCCCCACCCCTCCTCTTCCTCCTCCTCCTCCTCCTCCTTTCTTTGAAGACATCCGCCCCCAACTCTTGGAACGGAGCCCTTTCTAATGTCTCTGAGATTCCCGTGCCGTAGCGTCTCCCCCCGAACAAACATACACACCCACACTCGCACTCGAGCGCACACACACACACACGCGCACACACAAAGCAAGAAAGCCTCCTCACTCGTTTACTGCCCCGTCATTGCGTAACCCCATGTCTGGATACACGCACTGAAACACAAACAAACACACACAAACACACACAAACACACACACACACACACACACACACACACACACACACACACACACACACACAACACACACACAAACACACACACACACACACACACACAAACACACACACACAAACACACAAACGCACACACACACACACAAACACACACAAACACACACAAACACACACACACACAAACGCACACACCATATGGGTTAGGAATTTGGATGGCCCGACTTCAAAGGAGGACCCCAGATACGTCCCTTTGTGACCTTGTTGTTCTAATCCTCCCCTCCTTCGCCCTCCCATGGTTTATCTCTTACCACCCCCCCCCCCCCCCCCCAATCAGAGTACGAGGAGGAGTGGAGCCACTGGGCCCCCTGCAGTGCCTCCTGTGGCCAGGGCACCCAGAAGCGCCTGCGTTCCTGCGGCTACGCGTGTACGGCCACCGAGTCCCGGACCTGTGACCTGGACGGCTGCTCCGGTGAGTGCTGCAATGAGCGTGGCCGCCCGAGTTTGATTCCTACCACGGGCAGGAATCAAACCCCGGGCGCTGCGGCGAGGTTCAGTCCTTCATGGTGCGCGCTGTACTCCGGTGAACCACTGGTTTGAAGCAGGTCAACCCCTGAGTGTGTTTATGTTTGATGTTTGCGAGCTGGGAACACCTGAATGAGCGACTGTTGTTTCTTTGACCCGTTTTCTTTTGAAACGAGTTAATGATGGAGTTAATCAGTTTCCAGACAAATTGTTTCGCAAATTGTTTCAGTTGAGTCTGATTTCATGGTCAGTCTGCATGCACAGCAAAAAAAAAACATGATGAACACTGAGGGTGAACACAAACACACATCATTTCCATGCAGTGCAAATTTTGAGCATTTCCGCAAAAAAAATCGTCATGTATAAACATTTCACTACAGACAATTCCACTGAAAGACTTTCACGCTGCCTACTGTTGAAAACGGTTTTCATAGTATAACAGAGCTTTACATAATCACCTTCATTAGTTTTAATAATACTTATACTATATATATATATAAAATATAACACTTATACTTTAGTATTTTCAGTTTCTCTCCTGCTTTATCATAATCCAGTGTCATGTTCTAAGAAGCAGGAGACTGAGCACCAACCATTCCTGTTCCTTGGCTGACGGTCCAGCCTGCCTCCTCAGTGTAGCAGGTCCAGGAAGGACACCCTCACACATGGGGCTTTCTCAGAGGCGGGAACACATGAGTTGGGGTGCAACTTTACACTTTAAAGGGTCTTATGTTTACCGTGGCATAAAAAGGTTAGTTAAATGTTCATATTTGACCTGAGAGCCCTCCCGTGACTCACTCTCTCTCTCTCTCTCTCTCTCTCTCTCTCTCTCTCTCTCTCTCTCTCTCTCTCTCTCTCTCTCTCTCTCTCTCTCTCTCTCTCTCTCTCTCTCTCTCTCTCTCTCTCTCTCTCTCTCTCTCTCTCTCTCTCTCTCTCTCTCATATGCTCTACAGATGACATGGATGCGGTGAGCTCTCCTACTCCACCCCAGACCACCAACAGCACGGATGCCCTTGACACAAGTATGTGAGGGAGTGTGTTCCATTGTGTGTGTGAGTGGTGATGAAGCTATGAGTGGGTCTAGGTTGGCATACAGGTATACAACATATACATTGAAGGGGGAGGGGGTAGTTCTTAGATAAATAGTATATGCTTACTGTCCTCCGTTATTTGGTATAACCAGCCATATGGAGCCATATTCAACAGCGTTAAATATTGTGTTGTAATAAATAACAGTTCTTAGGTTTAAAAAGTGGATGCAGGGAATAACTACTGCTGTGTGTGTCAGCCTGTTGGTGTGTGTGTTTATGTCAGTGAGTGCTTGTGTGTGTGTGCGTGTGTGTGTGTGTGTGTGTGTGTGTGTGTTGTGTGTGTGTGTGCGTGTGTGTGTGCATGTGTGTGTGTGTATGTGTGTGTGTGTGAGAGAGACGTGTGTGTGTGTGTGCGTGTGCGTGTGTGTGTGTGTGAGACGTGTGTGTGTGTGCGTGTGCGTGTGTGTGCATGTGCATCTGTGTGTATGTGTGTGTGTGTGCGCTTGTGCATGTGCGTGTGTGTGCGTGTGCGCGTGTGCGTGTGTGTGTGTGCGTGTGTGTGTGTGTGAGTGTATGAGAGATGTGTGTGAGTGTGTTTTGTGGCTCCCCTGGCCCTCCTCTTTGGCCAGTGGACAACATCGCTCATTTCACGCTGCAACCAAAATAAAGAATCCCGCTGCGATGCCGAACGTTATAGAGTGTCTGACATTCTCCCTCCCGTCGTTACGGAAAACAGACATAAAAAGAGCAGAAGGCAGAAGGGTTTTAATGAGGCTCCGACTGCAGGGTTTTCATGTTGTTTGGCACACTGCATCAACCCTCTTAACACTCGCTGCTATCTCACCGGAGGAATGGTGGATGAAAGCAACGCTTTTATTGTTTAAACATGCTTGTTTTATGAGGGTGATCAAAACCAGGGTATTGTTAAACGGTCTGAAAATATTTATCCTCATTGCATGCAGAAAGAACTCTGTGGAACAAAAGCTAATTACAACCATGAATTTGTTGACGATTTAACTGTTCACCCTGAACACGAACATCGTAACGATAGTGCCGTAGTCTTCAGGCTCCAAACATATTGAAGTAAAACATGCTAAATAAATGGCCCTTTGTCAATGTAAAGAGGCTGCTGTTGTTTTTAAATACATCTGATGATTGAAATGAAAATGAGCCAAGCACAAATAGACAGAATTACAATCGTGCTTGTCAGTGTACCAGGGTAGCTCTTTCGTGCAAGTCTACTCATATTCTGGTCGATGTAGTGTCATAGTGTCTAAACTGGCCAATTTCTGCTCAGTAACCCTAGCCTTAGACCAGTACTGCCTCTGGAGCTACTGATATCCTCACTTAGCTAGACTAGCATATTATGTATAGATACATATACATACATACATACATACATACATACATACATACATACATACATACATACATACATACATACATACATACATACATACATACATACATAGATACATACATACATACATACATACATACATACATAGATACATACATACATACATACATACATACATACATACATACATACATACATACATACATACATACATACATACATACATACATACATACATACATACATATGTATGCACAAAGTACACAAAAGTACTTAGTAGTGTAGCATCTTATCCTAGCTATCTTTGTTGTGTATAGGGAATGAGGTAACCTAGCGATGGTAATAATTGTTTCGCTTTCTTCTGCCAAATGTACTTATTGTAAGTCGCTTTGGATTAAAGCGTCGTTTAAACCCCCTAAAACGTAAATGAGAATGTAAATTCCCTCCTCTCCTCCACCCAGACGTGGACAGCTGCGAGAAGTGGCTGAGCTGCAAGAACGATTCCTGCGTCAGTACCTGCACCAGGTGCTGACGGAGCTGCCCAGCTGCCCGTGCGCCTACCCCTCGGAGGCGGTGTACAGCGCCGTGCACCTGGCCGACCCGCGGCTCCGCCACACCTACCGCTGGAGGGACGCCAGCGGGCCCAAGGAGCGGCTGGACATCTACAAGCCGTCGGCGCGCTTCTGCCTGCGCTCCATGCTCTCCTACGACAGCACCACGCTGGCCGCGCAGCACTGCTGCTACGACGACCAGATGAGGCTGATCACGCGCGGGAAGGGCGCCGGCGCGCCCAACCTCATCAGCACCGAGTTCTCCCCGGAGCTGCACCACAAGGTGGACGTGCTCCCCTGGATCCTGTGCAAGGGGGACTGGAGCCTGTTCCACTCGGTGCGGCCGCCCAACAACGGGCTGGCCTGCGCCCACAACCCCGGGGAGGAGGTGTACCGGGACGAGCTGCGGGAGGCCCGCGAGTACTGAGGACCTGAGGACGGGGTGTCCACCGCCCCTGGGGGAGCGGCGCGCCGCGGCGTGGCTACTGGTCGACTCAGAGGGTTCTCAAGTGGATGGACTCTGATAACACACACGCCTCCCTCCTCTCTTCGAAGAGGGATTAGTGTTCCTCCAGCGCGAATGAGGTTCCTGCCCCGCCGGCAGGAGGTCCTCCGAGGGACGGAGGCGTCTGGAGGGGCCAACAACTGGAGACATGAATGTGTGTGCTCTAGGGGCAGAAGTGTTGTTAACAGGGGTTGTAGTGTGAGCTGTGTCGATGATGTCCTGGTCACGTCATGCATTGAGACTGAACAGGAGAACCGGGGGAGGATGGAGGAGAATCTGGCCTCGGATGATGAACTGCCTGAACTCAGTCATGGAAGCTGAATATGAGGTCTGTTTTCCTCGTCATTGACCACCATTAGACACTCTTTACTCCAACAACGCTATAATCAGGGGTGAACACCAGTCTTCAGTCTGAACCCCCGCGCCGACATACGTAACAGGCTGCATGGATGACCTCGGTTCGTCAACTCATCCCTGGGGACCGTCTAGATTTGTAAAGAGGAGAAGAGGTGTGTTTTTTGTGAGATTTTGAAAGCATTGAAAGTATATTAAGAGGGGGTAAAAAATGTTCTCGTCCTTTTGAGCGTTTTAGTAAGATCTAGTCTAAAATAATATATAGACCTCTGCTGCTGCTATTCTGTCGTGGTTTGCTTAGCCAAGCTGGGCCTTTGGAGTGGTGTTGGTTGTAGTCATGTGTGTAATGTATGTGTGTTTGTGTTTCAGTGTGTGTGTTGAATTTCCTTATTTGTTGGGGGGGGGGGGGGGGGGGGGTCTGGGGCTATATGGTCTCTGTTGCATATGGAAATGTTGATTGGTTCAAATAGATACCACCAAACCAAACTAGTGTTTCACTTACTATTAAGCTGCTTAACATGGAAGGTAATGTCATCTGTCTGACTGCAGGCTCTGTCTCTGTCTCTTGTGCCCCGTCACTCATCTGGCAGAGTTAATATGGTCCAATCACGAGACTTTCACAAAATATCCTATTATTTCTGACAAATAACAAGGCCTATTATCTATGATAACATTGAATAATTCAGGTGTGTGGGGGGAGGGAGGCAAGAGAAAAGTAAAACAACAGAAACACTTAAATATATACTATACTATACTGTATTTATATATATAAAAAATTATATGCATATAAATATATATATAAATGTATATATATGTATATACTACTACACATATATTTCTATATATATATATATATATATATTATATATATATACTATATATATATATATATATATATATATATATATATATTATATATATATTATATATATATATATATATAATATATATGTATTGTATATACTACTCATCATATATATATAGTAAATTATATATATATAGTAATGTGTGGTATGTTATAATATATAGTAATATATATATATATATAATATTATATATATATATATATATATATATATATATATAGTATATATATACAGGGTGATGTGTAGTTGCTGTCCCGGCAGAGATGAAGACATTTTAAACTTACTTTTTCACTCAGTGACCTAAAATGTCATGTCCCATTTATCTGCGTAGATTCATTTTTAAAGAATTACCCTTTTAAAATAAATGGTGGTCCTTTTTCTTCTACCGCCAGGATTTCGACAACCCCTTCCTCATCAACTACTCACGCTCCTCCTATATCAGAAAGGTCGACCTACTAATAATAATAACAGGCTGCTGAGGTAACATGCTCCTCTTAATCCACTCTACCTATGAATAATAATAAAAGCTGCCGAGGTTATCTAGATCTACACTCCAGTTACAGGTTTTTTCTGATCTGGCGTCAACAACTGCATTTCCTCGGCAGCTCTTGGATAGCGCTTGTGCTGCGGCTCAAACCCTTGTTGCACATCGCAGCGTCATTACGGCTCATTAATGGCGCATTTCCACTAGCACGGCTCGGCTCGATACGGCTCGGCACGGCTCGGCTCAGCTCGGTTTGGTTGTGTTTCCATTACAACTGGTGCCTCCTCGACGTGGGCGGGGTCGTCATAACACGGCTGCGCGAAACCGTGACGTCATTTATTTACACGGCGCCGAGCAAACGCTACAAGATCCGGAAGACCAGAACAACAAACTACGCGTGGTGTGCCGGTCCGAGCTCCCTCTGAATCCGTTCTTCGGCAACCAGAGTCTCAGGAACGTCTGGCACCTCCTCCACCGACCAAGGAGTGGATTTTTTCTGAGAAGCCATTCTCGTTCCAAGTCAAAAAGCAGTAAAAAGTGGTGTGTCTTGTCTCGCGTCATGTTTTTATTTACATTTCTAGGCGGTCGTCGCGCGGGTTATGACGCTTCCAGTGACGACACTTCATCGGCCAATCAGTGGAGGAGGCAGTCGGCTGATGTCACGTTTTAGTAACGCTTCGGCTCGCTTGGAACCAGGGCTGAGGTGATACCAAAAATGTACCCGGTTGCAGGTACTGCGTGCTAGTGGAAACACGTAAATAGCGCGCCGAGCCGAGCCGTATCGAGCCGAGCCGTGCTAGTGGAAATGCGCCATAAGTTAGACACAGAACAAGACCTAAACGGTACGCATGGCGCTCCGCGGCTCGTCCAGTGCGACCGGCTGTCACCGGTTCAATGTGCATACAGACCCTTTTTTTCGCCATTTCTCAATCTTTCTTTCTGTTGGAAATGTTTTTCTTTGGTCTCCTTGCGTTTGCATTCCATCCAAACAGTTTTTTTTGCCACTTAGAAAGGCTTTGGAAGAAGGGGTGTGTGTGTGTGTGTGTGTGTGTGTGTGTGTGTGTGTGTGTGTGTGTGTGTGTGTGTGTGTGTGTGTGTGTGTGTGTGTGTGTGTGTGTGTGTGTGTGTGTGTGTGTGTGTGTGTGTGTGTGATGGGCCCTGGAAAGTGAGAGGGCGATGATAAGGAGAAAATTGGGTGTAAATGGAGTTTGGGAACTGAGAGAACGAGAGAGAGAGGGAGAGAGAGAGAGAGAGAGAGAGAGAGAGAGAGAGAGAGAGAGAGAGAGAGAGAGAGAGGAGAGAGAGAGAGAGAGAGAGAGAGAGAGAGAGAGAGAGAGAGAGAGAGAGAGAGAGAGAGAGCCCTTAGATTAAAGCCCAAAGCCATTGATTTGGCACAAGGTAAATATGTTTCATATTTGTGGCATGTCGTCTGGAAGCCATACAAGAGAGAAGAGAGTTGCACAAAAAATTGTACTGATAAGAGGAAAGAGGATGATACACACATACACTACATGTGTGTTGTGTTTGTGTGTATGTGCATGCGTGTGCGTTGTGTGTTTGAGTAGAGAGGCGGATACCTGCCACATGTGCATGGGGGTGACAGGGGGGTTGTCTCTGTAAACACACAAACCCTTTGAAGTTTAACCCCCCCCCCCCCCCCCCCCCCCCGGTCCAACCCACACACACTCACACACACACTCCTGCTGCCCTGGGGCCCTCTGGCCCGGTATGTTGGGCTTAGGGCCACTTGACAGTGTGTTGTTTCAAGAACCTAATCCTGCTGGAGTGTTGGCAGCTGAGAAGATGAGTGTGTGTGTGTGTGTGTGTGTGTGTGTGTGTGTGTGTGTGTGTGTGTGTGTGTGTGTGTGTGTGTGTGTGTGTGTGTGTGTGTGTGTGTGTGTGTGTGTGTGTGTGTGTGTGTGTGTGTGTGTGTGTGTGTGATGGGAGAGCCAGGGCTTTCAAAGAAAAAATGAACGAGGACATGTTTCATCTGAAGTATATGTTGTCGACAGGACAAATTGCTCATCTTTCCACAAGATGAGCAAAAGACCAAAACAAGTTTGATTCGTCTACAAAACATCAGTCAGTAACCCCTTGCCAACTCTCTCTCTCTTTCTCTGTTGCACGCCTCTCTTTCCTTTTCCCATCCGTCCGTCAATCTGTCTGCACCCTCGCTCTCGGTACAAAGAAAACACCGGAACTCCTCAAACACACACAAGTGTGTGTGTTAAGTTTGTGTCATTGCTTTGCCCCGGCTGCTGCAACAAAACGAGGATTCCCTGTCTTATGGATGTGCTGATAGGGTTAGTAGATGGTGTCCTCAGCGTTTAGCCTCCATGTCCATCACCATCAGCACATCAACAGGGATCGTATGGAATGGAAGATGGAGTCCGTCGTTTGTCACTTCATGAGGGTTTAATATCCCAATCAGCCCTTAGGGGAACACAAGGACCTCATTTATTTGTACGGGGACAACTGAGGTTCAGAATATGGCTCACATGCTAGTCGAAAATGGAGATATACTGTACTTATGGCCCTCCACCGCTGTACACTCAAATCAAAGCATCCTCCATCCGTCACGCCTCCTTGTGAACTGCTTATCAGGGCCGGGAATCAAACCATCATCCTCCTGTGTCATTTCCACCAGCAGGCTGCCCTGTGCAGCTCAGTGACGGGATGCCAGAGGGGCCGACAGCAGCCTGGGTCCAATTATTGCAAATATGTGATGTGAATTAAGACCAGAGTAATGGATCCCTGAATTAAGACCAGAGTAATGGATCCCTGAATAAAGACCAGAGTAATGGATCCCTGAATGAGTATGTCATTGTGCTGTGGCCCAGCTGAATAAACGCTTTAAATAAGCCGGTGTAAGCCTTCTTAATCTCTGTATTTTTGTGCGCATTAACAGGTTGCAGGCTTAGTGGTTCATCTGGTCTCTGACACACACACACAGACACACACACACACACACACACACACACACACACACACACACACACACACACACACACATACACACACACACACACACACACACACACACCACACACACACACACACACACACACACACACACACACACACACACACACACACACACACACACACACACACAAATATGCAATCGTGTAAGGATGGCCACTCCAGCATACATGACTGTACAACAGTGGCGAGCGGTGACTTTTTACTGTGGTCATGCTGAAGTGTCAATACCATGCGCGCCCGTGGGGGGGCATTATATTTTTTAATAAAAAATATAATATGGTTAGTGGAAACAGCTTGTAGTGATCACGTTGGTCCAGAGTACATTTGATCACTATAAGCGGTTGATTACTAAAACCGAATTGTTATTACAGTATTTCACTTATTTTTTTATGGAGAACATCATCTAAATGCCAGTTGTATAGTTTTTCAATGAGAAAAATGTAACGAAGCGGTCGTCAGCGCGATCCTCTCGTCAGCTCCAAAGTCACCCGTCTGCACCTCAATCACAGACTACTTCAGGAGTAGGCCGTCCACTTGAAATTATATTTTTTTTTTCCTCAAAAGTTCTCCGCGAAAACGGCACTGAACGCAAAGCCTGAATA